>CAJGYO010000334.1:0-73037 GCA_904845875.1 Miscanthus lutarioriparius
TTCATCATCTTTGCGAGATTGGGAGAGAATCCAAGTGCATTGCTTGAGTGATTGCATCTAGAGGCACTTGGTGTTTGTGTTTATTTGCGAGGATTAAGCTTGTTGCTCTTGGTGGTTGCCACCACCTGGGCAGCTTAGAATCTTGCGGAGGAGGATTAATACGAGTTGGTGATTGTTCGTGGCCATCTCCGGTGATTATGAGGGACTTATTGCCTTCCCGGCGGAGGCCTTGAAAAGGTAACCCTAGTGGATAACTCGTGTCATTGAGTTACCTCACTTGTGGGTAGAGTTCTGCGGTGTCCAATTGTGTGGATGAGGTTAGTACAACACCTCTTAGCGCCAAACCACCAAGTGTTAGTCGACACAGCGGTGATGTAACATGTTGGCAAGCACGTGAACCTCGGGAGAAATTAGTTGTCTCTTGCCCTTTGGTATTCTCCTGGTGATTGAGTTATTATTCATATTGTGATTGGTTCACTCCTCTCTACGCTAAGCGGTATAATCACCTTACTTACTCATTTTCATACCCATAAACTAGTTTTAGTAAGCTCTTTAGTGTAGCTAGAATTGAGAGCTTGCTTTGTAGCTTAAGTTCATCTAGTGGGGCTCTTTAGTGTAGCAAGTGTGAGAGCTCTTAGTGAGTAGTGACTTAGCAAATTGTGTGACTAGTGATCATAGTAACTAGAATTGTCTAATAGGTGGCTTGCAACCCTTGTAGAGCTAGAAACAAGTTTGCTTTCCGATATTTGTCATACTAATCAAATTGCTCTGGTTGGTTTGTAGATTTTTAAATAGGCTATTCACCCCCTCTCTAGCCATATTAGGACCTTTCATGACCCTTGGCGCCCATTCACCCATCGGTAGGTGCCTAGGTCACCGGGTGTGCCCGTAGAGGAGTAATGAGCAGGAGTTGGCATCTGGCAATGGGGTTAAACGTTCTCGATCCTTCACCACTAGTATTTTATTGTTACTCACTAAGACACTAATTGATATTTATTCAATCTATGTATCACTGAGGTTCACCCATCATTAGTTATTTATATTTTGCAATGTATGGATCAAGTGATGAACTACTAGTTTATTCTTTAAATTTTATGTAGCATCTTGTGTTTCTCATATACTTTTAAGCCATAATTGTGTGATAGTGCATGATTTTGCCATGATTTGTGTGATTGTAGTATGTGAATGGGGGCGTTGTGAATCTGATTGCCTTTTTTGGTTCATTTCCCCACCTATAATTTTTTTCAAGCTCTAGTCATTGCTTGAATGGTAGAGGTCATAGTGAGTCGATCTTAATGGGTGTACATGTATGCGAGGGGTGAATCTAGCGGTGGGGTAGGGGGGGGCAGCCCCTAGTACACCCTGGCATGGCCCTGATCCATGGAGCCCTCTAGAACCACTTCAAGAAGCTGTTTGAGGAGGAGAGGCTAGAGATTGAAGATGACGATAAACTCACAACTTCAGCTCTGAGCTTTTATCCTATATCCGCCACTACGTGTATGTATTTATTGGATATAAGTTTACAACATGCATGACATAAGGCATGTTTGAATAAGTTAGAACTAGTTAATAGCCGAGGATAAAAATTAGCTTAAATTAGCTTGGATTGGTTAGCAAGTTGGCTAATAACTAGTTAGAAAAAATATTAGTCTACCTATTAGCTCTTCTGTTTATGAACTAAAGCTAATTTAAACTAAAATTTAGTTGGGTAACGATTAACCCTGTACCTCCGGACATGCCCTTACGTGTGTTCGTACGATTACGAATGGAGTGTGCGTGCGTGCTGCAATTGTAGTGCTGTCTTTCGAAGGGGGAAAAAAGAAGAAGTTACAGGCATTGTCTGTCGTGGGTGTTGCCGCCACCTGTGTTTATCTTCAACTCCAACAAGCATGGGGACGGAGCTGGTTTGCGTTTGCTCATGCCACCAAACAAACGAGGGCCATTAAACCCCCACGTCCCTGCCGTGGCATACGGGCCCTTCTGGCAGTCTCTATGTACACATGCTGTCCTAAATATCGCAAGCACCTGGACCTGGCTGGATCCATCCATATCCATGCAGCCTAATGGCTTTCTCCCGCACCTGCTGCTGGTGCTGGTGCTGGTTCGTGCGTCTCATGATGATGCATGGACGGACCCGTACGTCGTGGCCTACTGAGGTGAGGTCCGATCGATCCGGAATTCCGGATACAGCTGCAGGGGCCAGGGGAGGGAGCTTTGCTTGGCAACTCTGCAACGACAGTGAAAGGGGTTCCGCCATGGCCCTGCGCGCGCGTGCACCACGCTGCTCTAGTGCTCTGCTACTCCTGCTGCTCCCATTGGCTCGCCCCAGCCGGCAGCCGCCCCCACACGGACCGGAGCTCGGCGCAGAGATCGGGGCGCAGAGCCCTGCCGCAGGCAGGACCATGCATGGGCATGGGCCATGCCGCCATGGCCCTCCTCCTCCTCATCGTCGTCCCCCCTGGGACCCCTCTGCGTCTCCCCACCTAGCTTGCCGATGGATGGTCCACCGACGTCCATCACTCACTACCCCTCTAGGTCTCTCTCACCCACGCCGGCCGTGGGGGAAAAGGACGGTGGCTTTACTCCCCTGCGAGCTGAGCGCAGGGTCAAACACGGTGTCCCTTTTCCCCTTCCCCGCGTCGGCAATGGTGAAAGAGAGATAGAGAGGCATGTCTATATGGTGCCCTGGGCTGGGCGGCTAGCTAGGACAGCCTTGGGATTACAGTTTACTACTACCACTGCAAACACTTGCAAGCGGTGCGGTGGTGCCCCAGGCCATGCCAGCAGTGGGATCGATCGGTGGAGTGCGGCCATGGCCAACACCTCCGAACGGTAGGTGGCTTCTTCCGAGCTCGGCAAGTCCTGCTCCGATCCGTAGCCTGTCTGTCTGTACTGCTCCATTTGTCAGATTCCCATGGACGCATTGCACTTACAGAAGTCGATCGCCTGACAGAAATTATTTTGTTCATGGACGACGACGACACTGCTGGACAGGAAGCATCCTAGCCACCGAGCACAAGAAACCCCCCAAGAGAATGATACGAAGCTCCGTCAGTTTAACCCCATCCACATCCATCCACAACGAGCTGGTGGCCTGAATAATTCTGAAAACAATCCATCCATCCACGGGAAGGGAAGGGAAGGGAATGATGGAATATGGATCGAAGCAGCAGCAGCAAGCAGATCGAGCTTGCCCTAAAGCTGCTTTTGGCATTATTCTAAGCCACAGCATGTGCTGTGAGGACCCCAAAACAGAGAGGAGGGGCCTGCTGTGGCTGTGGGGCTGCCTCTGCCTCCTAAGTTTGATCACCATACATATAGTACTGCAGTACTGTACAATTTAGCACAAAAACAATGGCATTTTTAGTATACATATACGTACTGCACTTATACCGCGTTCGGCTTACCTTAAATCCGGCTTGTTCGGCTTCTTTTTTTTCAGCCGAAACAATGTTTTTCTCTCACAACATTTTCAGCCAAAACAGTGTTTTTCAGACAATTTCAATCAAATTTCAGCAAACCGAACGGAGCCCGATAGAGTGGCGAAAGAAAGCTGTGCGAACCATGCAAGGCCTAGAAACCCCAAAAGAATGGATATCAAGTACCAAAGCAGAGTGCTTGTTCAATTCTTTTTTCAGTCCCTTATTCCCAAGCACCATCAGCTATAGTTTGAGTATCTCTTTGTGGTTTGAATTTTCGCCTTTTTTTCTACTACATAATCATCATCCAGACCTGCTCTCTGTGCAAATGCAATGCAATGCAAGCCTACTTTCCCTCTTGTGGCTACCTTTTTTCTTTCAGCCGGCGATGAAGAGAAATGGAGGGCTCTACATACGCGTCCCCGGGGGTTTTTTAATTTTAACATTTTTTGAAAACTAATTTTAAATCTAACATGGCCGGTTTTTTTTAAAAAAACTAACACTTTTTGGCCGCGCCTATTGCCCTAGCGCGGCCAAATGCCTGTGCCGCGCCATGCATGGTGGCACGACAGAAAGCTGACGTGGTGGCGACTGGAATCGCTGACCACTGACGGGGCAGGGCCTGCCGCGCCATCGACCTTGGCACGGCAGTGACGCACCTTGATCCGTGGCGCGGCAGAGCCGAATAAAACCCCGCGGCCAGTCCCGCCTGGCCGCCGCGCCCGCTGCCCGCCCGACAGTACCTGGACGGTTTAATCGGAACGCGTCGCGCCGATAGTGGGAGTTATTCTAAGTATTGCTTGACGTAAAATCAATAGTGGATTTGTTTCTGTCTTTTGTTGAATTAGTTTCACGGCCGAATATAGAATTTGATAAGGCAATGATTTTTTTTCGTTTTTCATAATACGGTTAACCACCATGTTATCTAATCGATTACAAAAAATTGGATTGGATTGAAACGAATATTTTTAAGGAAACTTATTTCTTGGGCTTTTTGGTCCCATATTGTAGGATCGGCAACGACGCGACCATAGACCTCGGCTTCCTCGACCCCTCGCGCAAGACGCCGGCCACCGGCGTTGAGATACGGCGGGACTGCCGGTTCCCAAACTAGTTGCTACTTAATCTCGCCGGCAGTGCTGCCACATAACATAAGTTTTCATTGGTTTGACATAAGTTGACAACACATAACATTTTCATTGGTTTGACATAACATAACCAAATAACCCTGCAAGTTTCAGACGCCAATATTCGTTTGACCTAACAAACTAAGACCCATGAGTGTAAGGATCCCTCGGACGTCTCTGTCTCTTTGGATTTATTGGCAACACATTGGGAGTGTAGCCAACGTCGGTATGGTCGCGTCGACGGTGCGTACGGCTCGTACCCTGCAAGTATATGATACGTACGATTACTTATAAATCTTTATAATCGTTAGTTCATGGAGCATACGCATTTAAAGAAACTACCTTAGTTAGTACATGTGAGGCTCCTTGGGTACCTAGCGGGGCACCACCTAGCTGAGACATGCCGATCTCGTCCTGCGGCCAATCGTCCCACTGGTCGTGCTATCTGCGGAAGCCCGGGGGGTCATCGTCGTCGTCATCGTCGTCCTCGGTTGCAGAGTCCTTCCCAGCGCTATGATGTGGTGGTGTACGCACCGCGGAAGTGACACCTTTCATCAGCTGAGAAGAGCCGACTGGTGTCCTCAAAGAGGCTGAAGACGTGCCACCCGACCGCGCCGAGAGTGGCGGTTCCTCATAAGGAGTGTCCATGCAGCTCAGCTTCCGAGCTAGCTTCCTGCAGCTCTTCTTCACCTTCTACATAAATAGACGTTAAAGTTAGTGCATTTCCCAAACGCATATAAACTAAAGAAACATTTTCGGAACGGACAAGTTTATGTTTACCTCCACAAAAGCCGCGAGAACGCCTGGCCCCTGCCCTCTAGACTCGTGAAGCCAAAACGCTACTTCGTTGGACAGCCTTGACAATTGTGTCGCCTAGGTACAGAAACGCGGTTGGACAGTTTTAGTACACATACTTAATACCAAAAGGATAACAAATTGTACCATTCAAGTATCTTACCACGTATCTTTGAAGTGGGGCTCTCTGTAGCTATGTGTCATCCCTAGTGGTAACGTCGTACACATCTTCGATGACATCTTCTTCCGAGTCCTCGTCAATCGCCTCCTCAGTGTACGGGGGCTTCATATGTGTCCTCATAGACCTGTGAAGCCACCGCAGGTACTCGTCGAAGGTGTGCTGGTCGTGTGGAGGACCTGCATGGACCGGATGTCGTACCCTATTCTGCCATAAATGGATGTGAGCGCTGTGTGTCACGCGCCAATCCTTGGTCTTGTACCTCTTTCTACGGTCATACCTGCAACAAAACGATGTTAGTTGTACCACACACACCTCTAAATTGTAGCTTTGTTATTAATCGATAACACACCCATGCAATTCTTGGTTGGTGGAGTAAAACGGTGGTGGGCAGCCTGCCATTCTTTCAAACTGTCTGCAGACCCTGATGGGCAAGTGAATCTCGACCACATGGAAGAAAATAAGAGGGACGTCGCAGCGATACTCGTCTAACTCGACCCTAGTGACAGGACTGAGATAGTACTGGAGCTCCGGAGCATCCCAAGGACACCAATGCACCTAAAATTTCGTAATTGAGTTAGGTTGTGATATAGTGTACATCGAACAAGACACATGTATGATAGTAAAGAGTGCGTAACCTAGTGCTGTGTCAGGACGTCGGACCATCCGTGTACTCCCTGTACTTGCGCCTCGTATTCCCTCTAACTAACTCTGCTTCCATCCAGATATACAGAGCTGTAGGGAGTGTATCATGTCCGTTCCATCGCTGCATTGAACACGATAATGAATTAGCTATTAATAATCTCATCATATGTAACTGCCTCGAAGAATATAGTGAACCGAAGTACTTACCGGTAAACCATTATTAAGGGGCCTCCCAACGGGCCATCGTTCCCAACACCAAACCTGGAGTAGGTAGGAGCAACCCCCAAGGTTCGCATATCCTGAGGTGCGACGGCAGACAACGCATAGCTATCGATACGTCCATGCCAGGACTGCGCTTCCCCAGCTATACGCCGCTATGTTCTCCCACGGCTGGTGTAGTATGTCAAGGAAGATCCAGCTGATGGTGTTGCCCGAGACATCTGGGAAGAGGAAAGCACCAAGAAAGTGCCAGAGCCACACTCGAGCGAACCTGTCGATCAGAGAATCCTCAGTCTGTGGGTCTAAGTAATCAAAGCGCTCTGTGATCCAAGACGACGAAACATCAAAACTTTCCCTGAAATTGACCAAAGAAAATGAGACCCGATGGCTGCAGGAAAGCAATGCAAGTATTAAATAGGCTTGAATTACTCACTTATTTTTCTTGGAAGCCTCGTCGTTCGGTGGAAGAAAGCCAGTAAACTGAGCCACCAGCTCCCTCTAGTGATCGTTGTCAACTATCTCTGTCACTGGAAGTCCCCCCAACAGAAGGCCTAAAATAGCCTTCACGTCTTGCATGGTCAAGGTCATCTCGCCACAAGGTAGGTGGAACGTGTGGGTCTCAGGCCTCCACCTGTTATAAGAATAGAACGACTGTTAGTTGCCTCAAATTTATTACAAGAAAGTTTACGTACAAAGAATGCACTCGCACCTGTCTACAACTATAGTAAGTAGTGCTGGGTCAAGGGGTGGAAGACCGTGGTTGACAACACGGACAAGCTCGAGGAAGCCGGCACGCCGTATGTACGGCGCATAACGCTCGTCCCACTGGTGCGCCCTAGTGTGCGTGCGGGGCCTCAAAGTAGGCAAGGCCACCTCTGCGTCGTTGTCACTCAAGATGTGTGCTCGGTGCTGGTCGTCGTACTCCACCTCAAGAATGGGGTACAACGGGTGCTGTGTGGGAGGGACCATCCTGTTACAAATTGATAAACAAAGCGTTAGAGTATTCAAATTAACAAAATTCAAATTAACATTATGTAGCATTGCAAAATTTAAACTACTTGTTATGCAATATAAAAGCACATGTATATATTCAAAGTAAAATTAACAGACATATCACGCACTAGTAACATAAACAACTTCACTAGAAATATAAGCATTTGACGAAACTTTATGAAGTCATCAAAATCGACGTATCACGCACTAGTAAGTACCGACATTTGTAAACTAGTATCTATACCCAAAATCCCTAACTAAATAACTAACTATAAACTAAATAATAAATACCTAATCAATCCCTAAACCCAAAATCCTAACCTCAAACCTAAAAACTACATACGTAAATCACAAACAAATTCACTAACTTAACTATCCTAAATCACTAACTATCATAAATCAATAACAATCATAAAACCCTAACTATCCTATATTACTAATTATCCTAAATCACTAATTATCCTAAAACAATAATAATCAAAATAACATGAAATCGAGAGGATGTACCTTAGGAGAGGCGGCGTCGTGGCCGCATGGTTCGTCTTGGCCATGGTAGCGGGCGGTAGGGTGGCGGCGTGAGGCGATCTATGGCCCGGCGATGGCTGGTCAAAAATCGTCGGGGCATGGGGCTCGCTTCGCGATATTTATTTAGCCCATGCCGCCATGCTCGAGCATTGGCGTGAGCCCCTCGCCACGCCACGATCGCGATTCCGGTCGTCGCCATCGTCGGGACTGGCCAAGCGCCACCATGCCCTGGCGCGGCCAAAAATGTTAGTTTAAAAAAAACCGACCGTGTTAGATTTAAAATTAGTTTCAAAAAAGTGTTAAAATTTAAAAAAAATCGGGGAGGGGGGAGAAAAAACAGAGAAAAATCATCAGGCCCACATATATATGTACTGCTCCTCTGGGGAGAAAGAAAGAAAGGAGATGATGGCTCTAGTTTTCGCTACAGCTAGGGTTTCTTTCTTTCCGGTCACTATTGAGAGGGTATTTGGATCCGGTGACTAAAATTTAGGATGTGTCACGTGAGGGTGTCGCATGGGGTGTTTAGATATTAATAAAAAAATAAATTACAGAATCCGTCAGTACTCTACGAGACGAATTTATTAAGCCTGATTAATCCATCATTAGCACATATTTATTGTAGCACTACATTGTCAAATCATGAACTAATTAGACTTAAAAGATTCGTCTTGCAAATTAATTGCAAGCTGTACAATTAGTTTCGTAATTAGTCTATATTTAATACTCCATACATATATCAAATATCCGATGAAACAACGACTAAAATTTAGAACCAAACATCACCTAAAGTAGTGGAGCCATAGTGGTGGTAGTGATGGCTGTCAACTCTATCACAGGAAAAAAGGCTCCCACCCCCTTCCTTCTCGATTCTTGCTTCTCTTTAAGCCTCCCTTCGTGTCTCCAGACTTCTTCCTCAGAGGTGAAGTCATGGATCAATATTTTTTTTATAACATTTCAGTATAAATATTAGTATAAGTCAATTTTTAACGTAAGTGAACAGGATGAATATATATCACCTACAGTTTTCTTTTTCTTTTAATTTCATCGCCACTCCATGGACTGCTGACATGCACGTACTACTAGTTTCATGGAAGGGAAGGGAAGGTGGCCGAAATGGATGGAGCCTAGTACTAGCTGTGGATGATGATTAGGAGTAGTTTAATGCCCTGTTTGTTTTTCTTATGCAAAAGTTTAGTATGTCACATCAAATGTTTGACATATGCATAGAGTATTAAATATAGACTAATTACGAAACTAAATGCACAAATTGAGATTAATTTGTGAGATGAATTTTTAAGTCTAATTAGTCCATGATTTAACAATATGGTGCTACAGTGAATATGTGGGAACGAACGGATCCATTAGACTTAATAAATTGGTCTCGTATATTACCGAGGTCCCTGTACTTTGTTTTTTTATTACTGTTCAAACAATCGATCTGACATCCTGTGTAACAGGCCAAGTGTGATAACCCTAAGCCTTGGCGATGCCATTGCCACGCATGCCTTTTGCGACGCTAGATCCTAGAGGGTTTGTCCAATTGTACCTTTCCCAGCTTTAACTCCATGGAACTGTGCGTGTGATGGCTACTGCCTCCTCTCTCTCTCTACTCTCTCTCCTCGGTCTCGTTCCCGGCCAGTCGCGTCAAAGAAACAGTATGATTATGCCCGTGATGTGATCGGTGACCCTAGCGGCTGTACAATTGTCACCTATTGGATCTGAGCGAAACACAATAATAAATTGACACCACCAACTAACCCCCTCCCCTTCCCTCGCCTCGAAAGGCGCCACTGTTCACATAACCTTTGTCAATCGACAGCCAGTACAGGCAGAGCTTTGTTGGTGTGAAACCAAACAAGGGATCAGTATATGCAAGGCTCAGTTCACATGATGGTTTCTTTCCTTTCTTCTTCCTGCAGGACTGCCGGAGTATAAGAAATCAAAGTGTAAAGGGACTTGTTAATTAGCAGTACAAGCACTAGTACTGTAGTACAAAGAGAAAAAAAGAGAGAGAAAAAGAAAAAGGATAGCTAGCCCTTCTTTACTCTCTCCGTAAAAAAACACAATTCTAGCTGAGGGTCCAGTATCGTGCATGATTGGGCACCGCCTGCTGCAGCATGAGGCTGAGGCTGATGACTTGATGAGGCTCCCTTTTGATCCTCCTAGGAATCTCCCGAAATGATGTGCAAGCAAGCAAAGCAATGTACTACTACTGGTACCTGCTGCACAGTACTAGCTTTTTTTTTATGTCTGCAACTGTGCTGCATGCCCTCACCAGTCCCCAAGCTTGCACAGGCCCCCCAGTTGCAGTAAACAGACAGTAGGGACTGTGAGAAGGGCCTGGGCAACCGACGCTTCTTCGTCGGTCTTCAGTTTGCACGGCCAGGGAGCGGCTGTTACTGCTGCTGATCCATCCGTAATTCCGTACTCTTCGTCGCCCTGTCCACCCTCAGCATCAGATATCTGCAGAGGCCAACTGGATGCCTCCATCGGCCTCTCTCTACCGACTGTCGCATGTTCGTTTGACAGTAAACCATCGTAAATTTTTAATTAGAACAACATTTTTCTTACATCAAACTAGTTAACAGTAATAATCCACAATCATATACGATCGTTTCAGTCCAGCCGAACAGGCTGTGTATGCACGACAACAGAAGTTCCAAACACTCCCGTTAAAGCAAGTACTGTACTCTACTACACGCATCAACGGTCTCATATGTCATCCTCTCACGATGCCACGTAGTATTAGGATTTTCTATGAGGTGGAAAGGAGAGAGACGGGAGGTCAGATAAAGATGCCGTTACTATTTTGTAAAATCACCGTCTTATAAACTAAATTTCAGTATCAGATCTTGCACCATTATATATTTGAGTCATTGTTCCGTGCTTGCAAGTTGCAACTCGCAACATTTGTTTGCTCTATGCATAAACTAAGGAATGCTGAGT
Source organism: Miscanthus lutarioriparius (assembly GCA_904845875.1). Taxonomy (NCBI): domain Eukaryota; kingdom Viridiplantae; phylum Streptophyta; class Magnoliopsida; order Poales; family Poaceae; genus Miscanthus; species Miscanthus lutarioriparius. The sequence continues at coordinate 10,848 of CAJGYO010000334.1, forward strand.
TCCTATGAGACGACTTAAAAGGCAAATCACCGTATATGTTGCCTGACACTGTAAGAGACCGTCTATGAGATAAAGCCAACATACTTGCCTCTACGTTTTGTCCTGCATCGAATATTGATCGTGGGAGAGCCTAATATATAAGGTAGAACATGCATCATATTAGAATTTTGGGTTGAGTTAGACCCGATACCTATAGGTCATTTTCAGTGGAGAATTTCATAGCGTTATTTTCAACAACGTAGAATGTAATAAAATATGGATGAAGCCATCACTTTCAGTACATATTCTCATTCTTTTGTTTGGTAGACATTTAGTTATATGACTCATCTTGAATTGGTAAACAAGTCTTGGGAGTTTCATCATCACCATGAAACTTATTTTTTTCTCTCTTCTTGAAAATGTCGACACATCATCAAAAACACTTATGTGGGAGCTTGTTAAATACAAATGAAACTTCCACTGAGAATAACCTTACTAGTTGTGGAGGCTAAATCTAGAGTTGATGTGGAACTAGCGCGTGGATATTAGGCCAGTATCGATGGAAGTTTTATGGACATTAAATAAGATGATGTGGCATAGTTTAAATGAAGAGAGAGATGAAAATAGATCCAGAGAATGAAATGAGTTTTATGAGGTTGAAACTTGTTTACAATGTTTGCAACACCAAAAAAAAAAATCTTACAAACAGAGCTATAAAACTCACACTGAGACTAGTTTTACGGGCTAGGCTGGATCCCACCGTGCACTGTAGCGAAATGGTACTATCAAGGTCATGGCCGGGGAATCCAAAACATCGATCTCGGTGTCAATTAATGATATTGAGGTTTGGCCTTTTTAATTAAAATTTTCGTTAGAAGGCTCCACGGCTGGAAAGCAATGTTTATCTCCTGGGACGGCGAAAGAACAGTATTCACACAACCAATCAAACTATCGAAATGATCAGTCGTGCTCTCTGTAAGTAAATCTGGAAAGCAACCGAGAATCGCACCAAGTACACAAACTAGCTTCCTTCGATCGGCAAGAGCTAGTGTTCATCGATCAGGAAATAAATCAAAGGATTCGAACTGATCAGCAAGATCCAAAGATGGAACAGTTCGGCCCGCTCAAGAAATTAACGTTGTACAGGGACGGTGTTGATGCATGCTTTACATACCACACACACACATGCAGTGGCAACAAAAACAGTGCTCCTGAATGCAACCCCTCACCCACAGCAGTCCCCCTCCCTTCCTCCAATCCTCCTGAATCCTGATCCATGGGCGGTGGGCCCCAGGGGCAAAGAGGGGCCGGGCCCACCGGTGCTGTCCTTGTGGGCAATCAAATCCTAGATGTGAGAGCAGAGGGGGAAGGGATGCATCATGCTTGTGGTGGTGGGAGAAAAGCATGACATGACCATTTTTCAGTGATGGAAAATGGGATGAAAAAGAGAGGAGGAGGAGGAGGAGGAGGAGGAGGAACAGTGTTCAAAAGGGGGTCAAGAAAGGCATCCAATGATCCCAGGATAAAGCCCCAGCCTGCTTACCGCTGTTTTCTCCATCAAGTTACTAGTACTAGAGCAGAAGGATATATATAACTTTTTCCTCCAATGCGCAAATAAATAAAAAGAGGAGATTGAGTGAGATTAGGTATCATGATTTCGGGGGGATAAAGTGCGTAGCCTGAAATAGCTACTCTACTAGTAGCTGATTTGTTATTTAGGCGGCCTAGATGGCCTCGAATGGCACCTGCACCCATCATTACCAAATTCAGCATGAGATGCAGCAGCTTTTGCTTGCTCACAACACGAAAGCAGCATTCGTTCTACAATAGTCCCTTTGCTTCCTTCGTTCTACAGTAGCCTGAAACAGATGTGGTGAAGTGTCAACACTGCTTTTTTCTCTCCCAATGCAACAAGCATTTGGAGCAAAGCAATATTGGCACACCACATCAGACTGATAATGAAAGCAAGCTACTTCTGAGTAAGATCCCTTACCAAGGATCCATTTCACCTTGTGTGGAAAAGCTATGGAATGGAATATACAGCCAAATGCTTGCACACCACATATGAGTATAGCTAGCAGCATGGGAAGCTTCACCTGTCTGGAGAGAAGTTCAGATCTAGGAGTAGTCAACAGAACAAATAGCCCACAGCTGCACAGCACCTCAAATTCTCTCTCTCAAAGAGCTGGCTCCATCATTGCAAGCAAGCTACTATTAAAAAACAAACATGCATGGACCAGCGGCCAATAAACGCTTTAGCCAATAATTAATAACCAATATAATCCAGCAGCAAACACATTTACATGCGTGCATGTTCCTGTCGTTGAGCAGTAATCCCCAGTCCAGTTCAGTTTCAGGTTAGGATTCAGTGATTATTTATATCCCTATGTGGCTAATCAACTACAGTACTTGCAGACACGGAGCGCCACTTAATGATACCTAATCCTCTGAAAGCACCACCAAAAGCGTGGGTCAAATGAATTGATTAGTAGATATGGCAGTGGTGCAGGACATTCTGAAACAAAAGCCTGTGGAGCACTGCTCCACCCTCGCAAATGGAACCCTAATTCTCAGGCATGAACAGCCGCACGGGTCCAACTAATCATAGTGTAATCTGAAGTGACACCATAGCTTAATTCTGTCATATATAATACTCCTATATATATATTGCAGAAAGCCAGAAGGGCTGACCTCACTCTGTCCCAGCAAGGAGGGGATTAGGGGAATTGGGCTGATAACAACAGCCACATGAAGGTCCAAAAGAAAATATAAAGTAGAATCAGCAGATTAAAAATAATCTGCAAAGGTTTATATATATAGAGTATATTAAGCCAGCATTTGCATGACGGGGACAGTGCCCTAATATCATACACCAGCTAGGTGGGCCCGGCCGGCCGGCCTTTGTGATAGACACCAGGAGGACACAGGCGCATCATACAAGCTGGAGGAGTGCTTATATTAAATAAAAATATGATTTTTCTCTCTCTGGGTGCAGTGCATGCCCTCCTGTTTTGGAGTGGTTTAGAGACAGTGATGATGATTAGGAGGGAATCAGTGTCCCCCCATGGGGTTTTAGTTATGTCTGCCTCATGCTAACGCCGATAAAAAGCTAGCAGGCAGACACAGCCATGCAAGCAGGGCACGCCCCATCGCTGCCCATCCGCTGCCGGCCTGCCTGCCTGGCGCGACCTGCATGGTTCCTGGCTGACGCCTCTCCACAGTCGCTATTTGACTTATACTGATATTGATTTGTTGTAACAGAAAAATAATATTTATTGGCTAAAAAATACCGCTAAAATAGTTTGCATCCTGCACACTCAGATCAGCACAGTATATAATCGCTGGGTGAATCCGGTGCTCAGATGGCGGCAAAGCAATGATAGCTCCGGTGGATCCGGTGCCTGATGATTCACCTTTTAGTTTCCTCTCACCAACACAAATTCTCTGAATCTTTAATTTCTCGGTAAACATCTGCAACCATCGTCGTCTGGATTCATCTGCACCTGCATGTCCGACGGAAACACCACACGCGATGAGTGACACGAGACATGCAGCCTGTTCACTTGCTCGTAAACGATCGTAAATTTCCAGTCGGAAACAGTGTTTTTCTCTCATACCAAACCAGCCAGCAGTAAATAATCTACGATACGATACGGCCTTCCGAACAGGCTGATGCCGGCGGGCGTTGAAAATGAAACGTTTCTCTCAGGCAAGGCAATTCCACGGCACGCCCCCGCGTCCTTGGGTTCTCACCGTGTGTACGTCCGCATCCTGTCCTCGTGCTGCTCGGCGGCGGGCGGCGGCCGGTCGGCAGCTAGCAGTAGCCCACGCCCGGCGTGCGCAAGCTAGCAAGCAAAGCATAGCATGGGCCAGAGGCCGCATGTCGGCTTTAGCGGCCTCGATCGCCTGCTTGTCCTTGGCCTCTCCCCGCCGTGTGAACTGTGAACTGCGAAGTGCTAGCTCCTGCTGTGCTGCTTCATCGCACGCGTGCATGGAGGCAGCATGGTCCCTGCATATATGTCTACTGCGTCCACATACCACGCCGTTGGATGCATGGACCATGCATGTTGCAACAAACGCCCTGCATTGCGTCTCTGGATGAAACGAGCGAGATCGATCGAGGCCAGCCGGGTGAATGACAACACAGATCGATTTGCCAACATTCCCACCTCGTGCTGCTATTGCTACATGTAATGTAGACGGGGACAGCTCGGCCTCGTTCGGCTGGTGCTAAAAAAGCACCGTAGCCGGCTGATTTCTCCCACAAATTCCTCCCAACGAACACGGCCGGCGCGGCAAGCAAGCACCGGAAGAGCCCGGCATATATGGCTGACGCAGCAGCGCGGCGACGGCGGAACCTACCACACGAGGGCCTTGTTTAGATTGCGTCCAAATTCTAAGTTTTTTCACTTTTTCTCCATCACATCAATTTTTGAACGCATGCATGGAGTATTAAATGTAGGTAAAAAAATAACTAATTACACAATTTGGTTGTAAATCACGAGACAGATCTTTTGAGCCTAGTTAGTCTATGATCGGATAAAGTTTGTCAAATACAAACGAAACATGCTACAGTGTATTGATCGCAAAAATTTGCAATCGCCGAGGACGAGGACGAGCGAGGCTGGCAGAGGCAGACAAGCGGCCACGCAGACCGCTTAGAAAAACCACTTGAGAAATGATAGTAAAATCCAAAAGCGAGTGGCAGCCAAGAAAATCCGGACACATGGCCCGGATCCCGGGCAGGGCCCCGCTGTCCGGCCGGTGCTCCACACCTCAGCACTGTCAGCTTGCAACCATGCAGCATATCAAAAGGGCAAGGGGCTCCCTTTTATCGTTCATTCGTTCATTCATTCATTCAGGCCAAGAACCAGGCATTGATCACCATATTTAATATAATAATACTGTCATATATCCTGTTCTTTGCCCTACCGATCACTTGGAGTCTCTGACTGATTATTTATACTATCATTACAAGCTGTGCGTGTGTCCCATGCCATGAATATACAACGAGCTACAGTAGGTGATTTGAACCTGGACACGACGCAGACCGCAGTGCTTCAAACTTCTGTTCTACTACACAGTTGCAGGCTGGACCATCCAGTCCGTCCGGAGGTGCATGATCCTCGCATTGGACTGTTCATCTTCAGGGCCTGTTTAGTTTCAAAAAATTTTGTGCACTATCCATCACATCAAATTTTACGGCATATATATGGAGTACTAAATATAGACGAAAAAAAATTAATTGCAAGGTTGGGTAAAAAATCGCGAGACGAAACTTTCAAACCTAATTAGTCTATAATTAAACAATAATTGATAAATACAAACGAAAGTGTTAGCGTGCGAGGCGATTGAGCTCCGACCGTCGTCAACTCCATGGAGGCATGTAGCCCAGTGTGCAGTGCATGTGCGGCAACAGTGCGCGCAGCCAGCCATAAAGATGGAGATGCGGGCGGCAGAAAGCGTGCAGCGCGGGGTTAGGCGTGGACGAACATGTCGTCTCGTCTCGGCCGCCGCGGTGGTGCTCAGTGTCAGTGGGGTGTGCCGTGTCGTGTGCAACCAACCCATGCACACGCCGTGGCAGTCTGATGAACTGCAGGTTCGGTCGTCGGTTGAGGAGACGACGGAGGCAGCACCAAGCACAAGCAGGGGCTGCAGGAGCATCAGCTACCTGCTCGTCAGGCTAAGCCAAAGATTCCCTTCAGGTTCAGGCGCGCCCGAGCGTATCGGTCAAAGCTGCAGTATGACAGATGCAGATAGTAGCAGTGTCATGGAGATGGATGAGATCACTCCCAGCTGCTCCATCCATGCCATGCACCATACATGCTCGACGTGTCCATCTCCTGCCATGGCAATGGCATTTTTAGCTTCGGATGTCCGTGGACTGGATTCAGATGGACTAATTCAGTGAATAATCGTTTCAAATAAAAATAGACTCTGTGGGTAATAAGCAAAGTTTGACTAAATCCGCCCTTCATTTCATCTGGTTGTTGATTGCTGAATGGTACAGGGAGAGAAGAATGATCTACATATGGTTTTTATTGACGTGAAGAAGCCTTATGATAAAATACCAAAGAAAGTTATGTGGTGGGCTTTGGACAAACATAAAGTCTCAACGAAGTACGTCAGGCTCATTAAGGACATATACAACAATGTTGTGACTAGTGTTCGAACAAGTGATGGAGACACGGATGACTTTCCGATTAGGATAGGACTACATCAAGGGTTAGCTTTGAGCCCTTATCTGTTTGCCTTAGTGATGGATGAGGTCACAAGGGACATACAATGGGACATCTCTTGGTGTATGCTTTTCGCGGACGGTGTAGTGCTAGTTGATGAAAGTCGGACAGGAGTGAATCAGAAACTGGTGGACTAAATCCGCCATTCATTTCATCTGGTTGTTGACTGCTGAATGGGGCGGGCAGTGCTTCCATTCACATCTGGCCCATAATGCACATGGGCCTTTGTATATTGACCATCATTTAAACACTTGAATTGGGCTTATTACTTTTTCCTAGATTGAGGGAAGTTGGCCCGGATGAATTTTGTAGAGGAGTCAGCCCAGTCAAGTCAGAGCATGTCGATCAGTCCCACAGCATAGGTAGGGATTACGGCCCGTTACAACCATGGACCGGGCCGCGCTTCACATCTCTCTCACGGTCTAGTAAAACCATGGGTCCGTTCCATTCTTCAGATAATCTGACAACATACTGTCTTCTTTTATTTGCTGGGCCAAAATTCTCATTTATGTCAAATTATGGGCATGATTATCATGTGACAATCGGATTGGGCCACAAGCAAAGCAAAGCAAAAAAAAAAAAAAATCTCATATTCAGTTTTGCCCAATCGAGAATGAGCCTTTAATTGGACTACGCTGAAATGATATGGGCACATAAATTAGCCCAAACCATAATTTAGTTGGCCCAATCCCAAATAAAATAGCCTTTGAAATCTGCCCAAATAGAATTATGACGATGCAATTTGTCATAACATCTTTGCCACGCCAGCGGCCATGTCACTTGCCACGTGGCCGTCCATCTGGCAATGGGTTGGTTTATATTATAACCTTATGATGATTTTGAGCGTCAAAATCGTTTATGACGATAATGGACTCATCACTAAATCAATGATGCTTTTTTGCTGTTTTATCACACAAGGTGTTTAGAGACGCATCTTCTGTGACGACAGGGTTTTCATGACTAAGACATTATAGATTAGGTACTATGATAAAAATGTTAATGTCAATATCTAATCTTCACAGAAGAGCCCATGTGTTGTAGTAGCGTACCATAGCATATAGTCCCTTTTCTTGATCTTATAGAAAAACTAGTTTCATAGGAGAATCAAAACTATTAGCTTCTCTCCGAAAACATTTCTTTGAGAATTCGAATCTCTGCGAAATGTGTCTTTAGTCTCGTCTCATGAGATCACCATGCATGGTTCCAATCCATGGTTTTCAACATAGCCTACTAGCTAGTAATAGCTACTAAAGTTCGTGCATATTTCCTCTTGCCGATGCATGAACTTTACAAAGTCCACATGAGCTACGTCCTGTCTTACAACTCTGCCTCACCTTTGCACATACACCATTAAAGAAGAGAAAGCTACGAACTTCACGAAGGCATCTTGCACAGAAAGCCCTAATATAAAGGCAAAAGCTTTGTTTTGGATCTTTCACTTCCGGCTGTCATATCTCGTATATATGGACGACGACAATGACGGGACGACCTCCACTTCCTTTCTAGTGTCAATTTGGGAACCAAACTGACTAAACTAGTCTCACAAAACTGCGTCAGAAGCATGCACAAGATTGGACGAAAGGTGAGGTTAGCATGAGCCTGTCCGTTGTAACACCTTAAAATTTGCTTCTTTTTGAAATAAAGATGAAATGATTTAATTATGTATTTTGTGCTCATAAAAACATAGGGAAATAATAAATTTTCATTAAATTAAAATTTATCATAAGGTAGCAACATGTCTGAGCATACATGCCGGTGCATTTGATTTATTTGGTTGAGTGGTTTTGATTAAAATTTAAAATAAATTTAAATTGCTTTTGGAAATAAATTTGAAAAGGCTTTTGAAATAAAAGAAAAGAAAAAGGGAGAATAAAAGAGTTTTTAAAAAAAGTTGTAAAAATTATTTTTTTGAAAACTTACCAAAATTGCTCCTTTTTATTCGAATTGAAAAGCATATTTGAAATAATATATGAAATTGAATTGGTTCATATTTGAATTTGGTTTTGAAATAGGGAAAATAGAAAAGGAAAAAAGATAGAAAATATCTCTCTCCCTCGACCTGTCTCTCTCCCTCGCCCCTCTCTCTTTCAGCCCACAGTCGGCCTGCCCCCTCTTCTCTTCTCCTAACCCGCATGGGCCTGTTGCTCCCGGCCCAAGCGCGCCCCTCCTTTCCTTCTCTCTTTGGCGCCGGCCTAGCCCGTAGCCGCAGCAGCCGAAGCCGCCGCACACGCTCCTCTTCCTCTCTCTGTAACCGACAGCCCTGGCCCTCTCCCTCTCTCGCTGACAGGTGGACCCCTTTGTCAGACGTGTCTCCTACCTTCCGTCCCCATCGCGGACTCTACCACTGCCGACTCCGCCTCCGCCTCCGCCCCATCTCCTCGCCTTGGCTTGCGCTTCAAGCTGCCGAGCCCCCATAAATAGCGCCCCGAGCTACTCCGCCCTCGCCTAGCCCTATCCCGAACCCTAATCACCGCAGTCGCCGCCTCGCTCAAGCCTCGTCACGCGTCGCAACCCTAGCCCACCGTCGCCGAGCGCATCTCGTCGCTGCCGTGCCTCGCCGTTGCATCGAGCCGCTCTCCGGTCTTCGTGTGGAGGTAAGCAAGCGGACGGTACCGCACTATGCCCCCCTCTTGCTCTCTGCTAGCTTCGCGCCGCCGCCGAATCATTGCCGCCTGCCAAACTGAGCTCATCGTTGTATTTGTTCGTTCCTTGCTTCAACCAATACTTTAGATGGATTCACCGTTTCCCCCTCTGTCTCCTCATGCTATCCGTTGAAGCAATCGAGCCTGGAATCGCCGTTTTGGTGAACTCCGACGAGGGCCGGCCATGGCACCGCCGCCATTGCTACTGTTCCAGCAGTGGATCCCCCTCTCTCTCTTTCCCTTCTAATCCGAGCCGTCCGGATTTGATCCAACGGCTCACATTAGCCCATACCCCTTCGCCTATCCCTTTTGCTAAAGAGCCCCTGCAAATCTGCCTAATCAACCCGCAGTCCATCTATTTGGAAAATAATTATATCCAGGCCCTTTGGTTTTTCTGTTTTAGCCCCTGACTTTTCTTAAATTAGTGCCCGCAGTCCTTGGCAGATTTAAAATTGGATTTTATTTATTTTAAATTCGAAAAATAATTTGCATTTATTTACAAAATTGTCACTGCCTTCATTAAGCCATATCTTCTCCGTTTTAGCTCTGATTTGACCCGTTCAAGTTACGTTAGATTCGTAGCAACGTAATCTACGTGTTAGTGGCATTGTTTAACATGCTTAAAGCTTTTGAATAAAATAGTAATTAATCTATATATAGTTACTTTTCCAATTAAAAAGTAGTTAGGGTTTTTTACCGTAGTCTCTTGTAAATAAAATAAGATTAATCTTATGTTGGATTTCTAATACAAATATAATTTGGTTTAAAACAATTTAGATATTTTTCTGAAGAATCTTATATATATTTTATAATCATTAAAATAAATGGAGTTTATAGTTTTCCTTATTCTCGAATAAAAGCAATTTAGGTTTTCCAGTCCGATCTTTTCTAAATAAAGTAAGATTAGCTTTCACTTGGTTTTCTAAATCAAAACAAATTCGACTTAATATGATTTAGATATTTATATAGAATATTCTATATATACTTTTATAAAATAAATAAAGGCTAAAGTTTTCTTTTCCACGTATGAAGTAAATCAATCGGTAGTTGTATCTTTTTCACCGTAGTTCCGATTAGCGTGCTTCTTGCGTCTCTGTGTTCGTAGTGACGTGTAGAACATCTTTAAAACCTTTTTATCTTATGTTTCATATGATTGGTGTATTGTTCTAATATAGCTATATTTGTATGCTATGTATGTTTGTTCGGATGCTTGTGTGGTGCTATATAATCTTGTCCAGTCGGTGAGTTTTACGTGGTGATTAAGAAGCAGTTTTTTGGAGGCTACGAACAAATAGAAGAAAGATATAAGTTTAAGGCAAGTATAGCATGGGATCATCCTTGTTTCCTATCAACTTTAATACATTTAATCCATATTTGCATGTGTCACCTTGATAGGGATTCCCTAGAATTGAACTTATACCTTATCTCCTATATGATATGCATTGGGTAGCTTTGTTAGTGCTCAACTAAACCATGATCTTATAACTTGATTAATGGTATATGCAATAAACATTAAAACATGACTTTTTAGCAACTTGAAAATAGGGAGTTGAGGTATTTAGCTACTTTCTAAATGCTTCAGATTTCTCTCCCTAAGGACTTATCTGTAAGTGATCATCCGGGACTTACAGTACAGCTGTGAGGGCTACATGGCTCTGGCTTTAGCTCAGTAGGAGGACCTTGTCTAGCTTGTTAAAGGTTATCTTTATTGGCGTAAGAATAGCTTGATGAATTGAGTATAGTGCGGCCTCTGTCCCCTTGAGTACAGGCTGCGCGTCATTGTGCCATCAGAAATGGAGGCTCTACATCTGTTTGTCGAGTGAATCTAATGGCCATAACTTGTTAGACGAATCTTTGAAAGACTTCATAGTGAACCCTGCCTGCTCACTTTGGAAGTGTTTTGGGAGATATAAACCCGGGCATATGGGTGTCACGACTCACAGTAAAAGTATACAACATCTGCAGAGTGTAAAACTGGTATATCAGCCGTGCTCACGGTCACGAGCGGCCTTGGAACATTTACGGAATAGATGATGAACACTGATGATACTGATGATAAAGATGCTCACTAATAATTACTGTTTATGCTATTCATTATTCTTGTTTACCTGATCATGTGTTTATATGGGCTTATGGATAAACTTGTTGCCACCCAATTGCTAAAAGATGACTCATTAAAAGCTTATCACAGTTAACCAGTGTCAGTCTTTTGAGCTTCGTGAACCCCATGTTATATTTGTTGAGTACGACATGTACTTACGCTTGCTTTATTTTTCACATATTTGGAAAAAAAATCCCGGGTGGGTACCAGATTGCTAGTCTGGAGGAGTTAGGCTTGTGATCAACTAGTCAGTTGTTCCTGTAGAATTGGAGTCTTCACTCGAAGATCAGAGTCGTCTTTCCGCTATCCGCTAGGTTATATCCTTTATACTAAGTATGTTATATATTGAGCATTGTCTTTCAATATTATCTTTATTTGTAGCTAGATATGAGATTGAACTTTCTGGGCTCACATACGGTGTGTATCTGGTTTTATCCTTAAAATCGGGTGCTACGTCTATATAGCTCTGTATTCTTTCATTGCCTTGCATGAATTCTTCAGTTACTGCCAGCACCAACTTCAGGACGAGCCTCTAGCATTTGGGCTGTCAGAGCCGCCTATTCATTTATGATGAAAGCTCTAAAATTTTCTTTTATGATGAGTGTGTGTATAAGCATGTACACATAAAAGTGAAAAAGTTGAAAGGTGTAATTTGGTCTCTTGTACATGAGTGTGTAAAGCTGAGCTCTTGCTTCTTTTAAAGCCTGGAAAGCTTTGCAATTTGCAGGCACGGTTTGGTCTCGTCTCGTCTGGTGTGGTGGTTACCCCTCTCTGCTCTGAACATTGCTGGTGTGTGGTCCACATGCATGCTTGCGATGGAGGTATCAGAAGCTCAAAAGGGGCCATGGTGTTCCATTCCTCTGCCACTAATGCATGTTGCTAGTTTGTGGTGCATCATCATGAGCTTGTCTCTCAAAGCTGCGTAACAGGTATGCCGATTTGCTCGACATGTTCTCCAAGGATCATTAACAATCTACAAAGTTAGATTTTGAAACCCCTCTGCAGGCATATTCAGTGTCTCACCTGAAGATGCACACCTAAATGTTCCTCCCTTTGCCCCTTTTTTATCTCTCTTTTTTTTTAAAAAAAAATCATAGAGATGAGTCATAAATGCATGCACATCTGTTTTTTTAAGTGAAAGATTTCGTCTAAATTTCAAGTGAAAGATTTCGTCTTTTGGCTATGTTGCACCTCCACTCCACTAGTTAGCTCCATGACTGACGCCCCCACAAATTGCAGTGGTTATCATGGCGCTTTGCGTAGATTGCTCTCCTGCTCGCCTTCTTTAGGCTTCTTTTGAGAAAATTAGCTTGAGAACAAAAGCCCCAGCCTGCTGCGGCGCTGCTCCTCCTTTGCTAGCACAAATGTTGGCGCCGCGAGCTTTTGCCCCGGCGGCGGGGGGACACCGGCGAATCATGCGCATCACCGCCGCCCCCTCGCTCCGATCGTTGCCTGGCCTGCTCGCGCCTTGTGGGACACCGAATCATTCCCGTCCTTGAGCCTGTCTGTGTGTGTCTGCTCCCCTGCAACTGCAAGAAGCTGCCTGCTGGGCTGGTGGCAGAGAGCTACGCCGCCACTGTTCTTGCTGCAGCCTACCTGAATCTGAAAGGATCACCACATTTTTACCAGATGAGTATTTTAAGTCGTCGTTAACTGAGCTTGTTTATCCATTGTTATTAGATGTTGAGAGCCTTACAGTTACAGGTATGGCAATGCTCTTCTGAGTTCGGACAGAGCATGCATGAGCACGAATCTCAGGGCCAGTTCTTCTTGCTGATTAATTACAACCGATGATGCGGCTACGTATTTATACTTTATAGCCGCCAAGACTAATCGATTACCCAAACAAACTACTAACACACTTGATCTAGTCTGGAGCCTCAATTTTTCACTCTGAAATGTCATTTGTCCGTGAATGAAAAGTGCATGCATGCGCATGGAGTCAAGCTCGACATTTGACTGGGATTCATGATGGGCAATGAATGAGCAGACATACCTGATCTGCATGCTCTGAATTTGTGACTGACTGACTGATCATAGGAAGAACACAATGGGGTCCAGCGCCAGCAGCAAAAAAAAAAAAAAAAAAGTTCTTTTGAGAAGGAAGGATCTCGGTTTTTTATGCCAGAAATAAGCTGACACACCTGCATGTCTACTTTGCATATTTCTGATATGCAGATAGTTTTTAGCTACATGCTGAGCTGCTGTGGATCCATGGAGATATAGCACGATCTCCATAGATCATACATACAGGGAGGCACAGATGGATTTGGATCTGGGATTGCTTCTCAGGGCAGTAAATTAAATAAACATCCATGTGATTCTGGCCAAGATTTTGCTGGAGTTGTTAAACATGCACGATGTGTAGTGGCATCTGCAGTCACAAGTTGTAGCTCACTTTTAGTACCCTAAGCTACAGCTTTAAGCACACTCCACATGATTTGCAGCCTAATCGTGAGCTGCTCCTGAGTTGTAGTGCCTCAAGTTGCTAGTGTTGTTTAAACATGAGGCAGACAGACTATGCTTGGTGTTAATTTGGTCCAAAAAGGAAAAGGTTTGCGTGATGCTAGAGTGATTAGCCACTTTGATCTGTCTCTGCCTGGTTAGCCTTTTCCATGAACACTGGATTGGTCCTAGACTGTCAAGCTTTCATATGGGTAATTATTTGATAGCACGTTTAAATTCTAATCGTAGTGATAACATAGTTGAGTGCCACAGTGCAAAAGCACCAAAATAAAAAAAAACAAAAAGGAGTAGTAGTGTGAAGTGGAACGGGGAGTAGATTTTTTTTTAAAAAAAACATGAGAATGAAGAGTGAGGAGATTGGAAGAATGAGGCCATGGATCAACCACCATGATGCTCTGTCTACAAAGAGGGTAGCAGAACACAATCATCCCATATCACATGCCTTCCTCCCCTCCAAAAGGTAATGCCAATCAGTCCATTGGCTACTCACCTGTTGCATACATCATTATTCATCTAACTATCTTATCCCAAACTACATCAACAGCTAAGCAACATAAAACAAAACCTGTCAATTTATTTACCTTCTGGTAGCCACACAATGTTGTAACAACTTAATTTAAAGCAGCCTGCAGTATGCATGCATGGTGGTATATAACTATATATATGAATCAGCAGCTTCTCCATGCATGTGATAGGATTAGCAAGCTGTTACACATGATTGTGGCCATTTGAGTACTTCATCATGCAAGCTTTCAAAGTTTGACTGGCTACATTTAACCATGCATGTTTATGTATGTATGTACGTACGTATGTACGTACGTACGTATGGTATAAACTATAAGCACTATTGCCTATTGGGAAGAAATACTTCACCAGAGGCAAAATAAAACACCAGTTTCAGAAACAGTTCAAAGTTCATCAGCTTCCTACAGCAGGAATTAGTTGGGAATGGATCAACATGTGCAATTTGAAAAGATGCTAACAGTACTTGTTCGTACCGTTTCTGTACCTGCAAACAAACAGTGATATATGCAGAGTGAGCTACTAGTGTATATACACATGCATCCGACGAAACAAAAGCACCAAACTTTCCTGCTTGTTGGCCTATATAGCTCCAACGATCGCCTTTGCATAAAGATCACCACCTCCATTTCTCACACACAAAGCTCTCTCGCAGATAAGCCAGAGAGATCGAGGATGGACGAGTCGTGGAGGTGCACGATGGGCTCGGTGCTGCCACGGCAGCGGTCGTCGGACCAGCACACCGGCGGCGGCCACCAGAGCCTGGCCCCCGACGACTTCCGGGACGTGTACGGTGGGCCGCCGCGCACCGTGCTCCTCCGCAGCTTCGGCGGTGAGGTGGTCGACTACCACTCCCCGACAGGCCATCAGTACGCGAGCTACGGCGGCGCCGAGGCCTTCTGCCGCCGGCCGTACCCCGACGGGCGCGCGGCGGCCGTGCCCACGGAGCAGGGCTTCTTTGACGACATCTTCGGCGCCCGTCGTCACATGAAGTCGAGGTCCAGGTCCAAGTCCAAGTCATCGTCGGCGGTCAGCTCCGACGAGTTCCCCTCCGCCGGCCTCTGCCGGCCGGTGGCCACAGGCGGCAACCGAGCCGACGCCACGCTCTCCTCGTTCACATCTAGGCTCAGGTAGGAGCTCATTGACAGTCGTGCCGTCGTGCGTGCCAAAGCTTGACGATCGAAGCACGTGAAAAATGCGTAACCCAGCAATGTGTGCATCGGGGTCATCATCATCATTAGTGCTAAGATGATCGTGGCATTCTTGACATGGCAGGCCGGTGACGATCCCTTCGCGGCGGTACGACTCGTCGCCGCCGTCATCGACGTCGACGAGAGGGGAGTACCATAGTAGCTTCACGTGCTCGACGGCCGCGTACCCGGCAGCTCGCTACTACTATGGCGGCGACGCCAAGGCCGCCGGAAGCAGGTCGAACCACAGCAGAGCCTGTGGCGGCGGGTCGGCGGCGGCAACGCGCCACCACCGGAACCACCGCGGGGGCAGCAGCTTCTGTTGCTTCACGTCGAACCCGGAGACCAGCAGCAACGCGCCGAGCTTCCGGCAGGCCGCACGCGGGGCGCGGTCACCGGCCGCCGAGACCACCATCACCGACTACTCAGGCGCCGACTACGGGTACTACTACTCGCCGCCGTCCGCCACGTCGTCGTCGCTCTTCACCAACCCGCTGGCGAGGACGCCGCGGCGGCTGGAGGAGGTGGTCATGGAGGTGAGGGAGCGGGCGCCGCTGCTGATGGACGACGGCGACGACCTCGACAGCGTCGGCGCCGCTGCGGTGGATGAGGCGATTGCATGGGCCAAAGAGAGATTCTGGAGCCAGGCCCGTTAACCGGACGATCAGGATAAAATGATCCGTCAATTCATGCCGTGCCTATGTAATTATGCACACATTCTACTGTGATATATATAGGCACCTAGTGACCAGGACCAACATTTTGTAACGCTTCATTCATTATGGAGGATTGAATACATTTCAGTTTGCACAGATCATAACTCATAAGCAGGCAAGATGTCAAAATGTGACTCTTCAGTTTGCACATTATACATCGACCATATAAGCAGACAAGATGTCAAAATGTGGCTACAAAATTCGGCCCACGGAACGAAGATTTGACAACACACAATTTCATGAGAAACAACCACCAAAATTTGAAGAGGGGAATGGTTAATAGATACTATATGGTACTATCTTGAGTCTTGACAGGAGTCAACAATCGTTTCTTCTTGTATATTGGGTACAATGCTCCCACACTTATATGGCTACACAATATCTGGTGATCACTGCAATCCGTGACATATATATTTTGTCGCCACATGCAGCCAAAACCACTAGAGCTCCCAGAAATGCAGGGCTATTTCTTAATCCTAAATTACAGCAATGTGTTACACAAAACTTGGGGTTTGGGCTGTGAAAAGAATGCAATGAACCTAGGTATACAAAATTTTCCAAGTGGAACACTAGGCCAGAGGCAAGGTTCAGCTTTCCATTCACCTTGTGAACGCCAAACACCTTGCTATTTTGTCCTTGTGATGGCTCTCTCTGTGATATCAATAAGAGCACGCCTTGAAGTCAGAACATCCTCATCGTCGCTGTCTGGGAGGGATTCTATAGCCTTGACTGCACGATCGGCGTGTTCTCGTGCGAGCTCCTTTGTCCTTTCAATCCCACGGCTCTTCCGGAGATAGTCAAGGGCCTGCAATTTAAAGAAGAAAGATGTCCATTATGTTTATGGTCCTGTCCTGCTGTTTTTTCTAATGCTGTTACAGAAAACATGCACTTTCAAGTGTGCAAGGACGTGATGCTAAACCCAGCGATTAAATGCTCAACATGCAATTAGCTGGCTACGAGAACCAATAAAATTTGGAGATAACTGCCAGAGCTTAAGTAAATGATTTACACTGTTCCTCAATATCCAGCTAAACTATCAAGTCCGTCCAAAAGTTAGATATCAAAATTCCTTATAGCATGCCTAATAAGTAAACCATATAAATAAAGTTCTCTTTGTTAAACATGTTCTTTTGCACCGTGTAAGTCACTCTCCTTCACTAGAAACATTTGCATTATATTTTTTTAGAGAACTATTCCCTAATGTGTCTGTATTTTATAGGTAAATGAAGACTGAAAAAATGAAACCTGCTCACAATCTAAAATAATTACTCACAATTTCAATGTTTGCAGAATTATCAAAACCTCGGTCAACAACTTCTTGTAGTTGCGGGAATTCCTCTATCGCATACAGCATCGGGGCAGTAATGATTCCCTGCATAGTGAATGCCATGATATAATAGATATAATGCCATCAAACAAAAATTTTGATTTTTGTGTTGATATAAAAGCTCTAGCCTAACCATATCTCACATCTAATTTCAGTAGGCTTACCACAAAGATATGAACAACAAAGCTAGTCATATTCTACTTATCTAGACAACAAGAATCTTTTCTCCACCCGACTGATATGTGAAGTCAACACGTCAACAAAAATCCAATCACCAAAAAAATATTTCTCGTGAGAGCTATCATGAGTGGCATCTCCAAGATGACAACAAACATGCATTAAAACAGATTGTGCTAGACAGAACACAATATATGCATATTAACCAATGAAGATTTTTTAATACAAGGCATAAAAAGATTTATAGACCTCCCATAAGTTCCTAATGAAGTCTGCCAAAACTATTATGACATCATATTGACTTCAAGAAAGATAAATGCATATTTCAGATGATAGACATGATTAAATTTTCAGGCACTGAAAAGTAAATAGAATGAAAAAACTTGGGTTGTTATTCTCACATGGCGAATATCAGACAATGAACCCTTCCCAAGGGACGCAGAGGTGCCGGTGAAATCAAGAACATCATCAATTAACTGGAAGGCTAGACCCTGCATGGTACCAAGTTAGCTAAGCAGCCAAGTTTACAGAATTAGCTTGTAAGGAAATGAATTCAAGAAAAAGAACGGGAAACATGTTTTACAAACCAGGTTTCGACCATATTCGTATGCAAGCATCGAGACCTCAGCTGTGTGCCCTGCAAGAATAGCAACAGCCTTGCAGCTATTTGATATCAATGATGCCGTTTTGTAGTATGTCTTTTGCAGGTAGTACTCCATGCTGCATTTGTAAGAATCCATATCAGAACTTGCTGATAAATACATCAATGAAAGTAAAAAGATGTGCAATAATTTCACACTGCAACTCTTTGTATAAATTTTAGATCTGACTATAAGCAACTAAAACCATGATAGAGAGAACATATTAAACCTTTGTCGTTGCTCTCTGCTTGTAGAGATTTGCATAGTTTCACCAGTAACTAGGTGTTCTACAGCAGTTGCCATTAGAGAAACCACCTGCACAAACAAGGTAGTAACCATTGGTGGTGCTATAAACAACTTGCAAGAAAAGAGCACATTGGTACTGTAACCACAAGGATAGATCTAGAATTACAGAACAAGATAAGCATGGTTATGCTACTGAAGAATACCAAGGAAATAGAATTTAAGATCAGAACAAGTGCATGAATGAGATCCAGACATATGAATTGAGTCAAATGGCATCCACAGAAGCAACTGATGTAGCATATAACAACTGTAATTTCCCTTCATCAGAAGATCAAATAAACTAAGCAACCTATTCTTGAAGATTGCTAAAACCAAATGAATAAGACACATCAATTTACCTCTGTGTTCCCAAGTGCTGCAAGTGCCACACATGCTCTAGACAGGAGGAAGTCACCAGCCAGCACAGAAAGCTGCAGACAGAATATTTGAAGAATACTAATGTCAGACAATCTCAATTGGAGAAAGCTCTCCAGTTTAGAAATAGAGAACCACAAAGATAGAAGTTTTGAGAACAGATATCTTAACACTGCTGTCCGTTAACACAAAATGGTGCTTCTGTAACTTTAAGATGAGAGCGCCAGCTCATTTAATGCTTACAAAAAGATTTTGACTTCAAAACATCCTAACTTCATATTAACCTGGGATCAAATGAAGATGCATTTATTTGCCTACTAGAGCACCAATGCATACCAGTTCACTGGAAGCTAAAACTTTTCATAGTTTGGGACTTCAAACTATCCAAGTAACTAGTCTCAATGCATGGGAGCGATACGCTTAATATACTGCATGTGTGAATACCTTGTTCCCCATGATGAGATTCAATGAACTGACGCCACGCCTAGTATCAGCATCATCAAGAACATCATCATGCAGAAGGCTTGCGACCTGCAGAAGATAACAGATTGAGGAAAACAACAGAATAGCAATGTGTGGCTCTGAAGGACAGCCGCAATACTAACATGAATCATTTCAGTTATCTCTGCAATGTTCTGCTGCCGTGTGCGGAGTTTATCTGCCAATATACTGAGAACTCCGCCTTCTGTTGATTCTGACAAAGGGAATTTCAGAGCTGATGCCATGAGCAACAAAACCTGACAATACAAATCAGGGCATTAGAGACACGAAAGATCAAGAAGAGAGGAGGCAACAACCAAGAATAAAATGATAATGTAGTCATTTGTTCAAAAAAATAATCCAGAAATTGAGGAGTTACCGTAGGCCGGAATCTTTTTCCCTCTGCTCCCACCTTGAAAAAGTACTCAGCTGCTGATGCCAGTTTGGGGACCTGCAAATGCAACTTTGAAGCAATTTAAGGCTCTGAGAATGAAATTTCTGGCCATCACTAGATCAATGAAGCATCAAATCATCTTTGCTACCAGTAGTCCACATGAGTACTACACAGATGACTAGATGAGTTTTCGTGAACAGGATCAACTGCTTACTGACCTCAGCAGCCACCATGGATCGTAACCTATTTGCAAGAAGTGATAGCTCATCGGCAACTAATTCAAATGGATCTTGCTGTTCCTGAGAACACAAGAAAATTAGACCCTTCAGACTATATTACAGTCAAGAAAATAACAAATATATTATATTGTCCTTCATTAGCTTTCACATTTCAAACAAAATAAAAAGCTGAGGATGAATTCAGAACAGGTTACGATAATCTTTGATTCATGTCAAAACAACATCAAAGCCTTATTGTTGTAATATGAACGAAACTTTCTTTTAAGTCCATACAACATGATGGTAAATTGCCAAAGGCAAGAGACTTCGTCCCTGGGAACATCAAATAAGACAGTTTACAAGATGAAAGGAAATAAATTTGTCCTGTTCAAGTTTCAGATGATCTACAGAGCATAATGTGTTAATTGTCGTATTAGTTTAGTCAAACTGGGAACAGTATCCTAGTACCTGGCTGCATTACAAGTTTTTGACGAATTAACAACTGACAAGCATTTTATCCTTTTTGTTGATCTAGAGATGGAGGTACAACATTTCTTTGAAAAGGAATCATATTGGGTCTATGATAATCTTTATAGAAGCCTATTCATACGATAACTAATGTGCAGAGGTAGCATCCAAGATAGGCTTAAGATGAGAAGCCATCAAGTGACAGTGCATTAGAAAAAGGATACCCACTGTTTTCAAACAAGAGATGTAATAGTAACAAGCCGCAGTCAACTGAATAATCTGACAGCCCAATGACTTACGTTGCATTTATACAAGTCAACCATCATTTCATACTTTATTTGTTAAATAGTAACAAGCCGCAGTCAACTGAATAATCTGACAGCCCAGTGACTTAGGCCAGTCTCAGTGGGAGTTTCATTAGAGTTTCATTTGCATTTAATGAGCTGCCACATAAGCGTGTTTGATGATGTGGCAAGATTTTTAAGAAGAGAAGAAATGAGTTTCATGGGGATGAAACTCTCTTGACACGATTACCAACTCTCTTTGAGTCATGGAATTAAATGTGTATGAAACTATATAATGAAACTCTCCATTGAGACCGGCATGGCTGCCTTCGAAACAACGCAATGAAACTCTCCACTGAGACTGGCCTTACATTGTACAACCATCATTTCATACTTTATATGTTAAATTATGCCCTACCCTAACCCTTTTATTGAAATTGAAAGAACGAAAAAGGCACAAAGTGATCATTTCACACTAAATGGGCAGCACAAAACGAATGATTAGAGAGATAAGGCCTCACCAACCTGAGCTCTTGAAGCCCCGTCCTGGCGAACCTGGTATTGGGCATCATGCAACCATCTGGAGCTCACGAGAGCAGCTCCTCTGCAACCAACCACCTACTAAACGATAGAAAACGTACAGAGCCTGTATCAGCACAACGGAAAAGCAAGACTTTTCCATACCACGAACAGTATGGCGGTGTCCATACAAAACTCGCGCGAATGCGACCCAGCACGGTTTCTACCGGGGCGCGGCATAAACGCAAACACATCGCGCGCGGTGGCTGGCAGCTCGGCCGGCAGCCAGCACCGGTCAGCAGGCACCGGCGGCAGAGGGTAAAGTACGGGAGGGGAACGGGGGAGTGAACCTTGTTAGTTGATCTCCACTAATAGGCCCAACGGCCTATTGGGCCCTTATCTCGGCTCCCTGATCGGGGGAGCCCAACCCTAATCCGGTTGGTGGGCCCCTGTCGCACAGCACACATAAAAGGAAGGTGGGGATCGAGCTCAAAGAGAGAGGTTCGCCGGAGCCGCCACACCCACTTACAGAAACCCGAATACCGATCTAAAGGCCCGGCTTTGCCAAATGACGGATGTGCCCCACCATTGCCGCTCTCCCATCGCAGTCGCCCGCCGCCCCATCAGATCGTCACCACGCCTCCTCATCAGGACGCTGAAGCACTTTGGCGTCCGCGAGGCTACATCTAGGGCGGCATCGGCGCCCACGCTGCCTGGCTGCGGTGAAGCTCTCAAAGGTTGAGGAGCCTAAATTCACGGATCTACGGGTTACACACGAGAAAGGTACTCATCCATCGACCCTAACAATGGTATCGGAGCCAAGGTTACCTATGTGTATCCCTAACCCTAACGGGTAAAAGCAAAGAAAGAGACCGGGGTGGTGGATTTCATCGAAACCGGTCACCATTGCTGCAGCACAAGGAAAAGTGCCGCACCGACACGGTAAGAAGAAAGACCAGATCCGTGTTCGGATCAGTGAAGATGAACAAAGAAGGGGAAGGGAAGAAATTCGGAAAGAAAAGCAATTGGTTCAACCGAAAGGGAAAAAGAACGGTTTCGGATTAACCCTAATCCGAAAAGAAAAGAAAAATCCAAAGAAGAGAAAAAGAAGGGTCGGAACCCTAACCCTAACCCTATTTTCCCATTCGGATGAACTCGAAAAGAAAAGGAAGAAGAACAGGGGCTGGAATCGAACCCTAACCCTAGATCCCGATTCGATTCGGATGAACTCCAAAGGGAAAAACCGAATCAGTTGAATCAAAAGAAAGAAAAGAAATAAAAAAAACAGAATTTAACCCTAGATACATTCGGATGTCAAAGAAAAGAAAGGAAAAACAGAAAAGAAAGGGGAAAAGAACAGGGTCGGCGTACGAACCCTAAACCTAACCCTAGAACGGATCCACCCTCGCCGGCGAGGGAAAAGAAGAGCCGCGACGGCCTTTCGCCGGCGCGGGAGAAGAAAGGCCGCCGAACCGGTGCTGCTGCTCGCCGGGCTCGGCAAAGGTCACCGCGGCCAGGCCGCTCGACGGCGGCGCGCTCACCCGCTGGGGAGCGCGCACGCAGGCGAGGGGGCCGGCGGCGGTGCCATGGATGCCCGCCTCGCTCCACCACTCGCTCTCGTCTGGCTCGGTTCCGCGCTGGTGAGAAGAGAGAGCAAGGAGAGAGAGAGAGAGAGCGCGTGACGAGAGAGAGAGAAGAGAGAGAAGGGCAAGTGCCGAATGAGACTAGGGTTTTGGCGACCGCGGCCGGAATTGGGTTTTATTAGGCCGAAACAATCGGACGGCCGTCGGATCAGATCCAACGGCGTCGGATGCATGGGCTCATGAGCTGCCCAAAGGGGAGAGCGCCTTGCATGACTTTGTTGGCCCAGCCCAGTTGCGGCTTCTGGGTGCGTATGCTTGCTGCTGAGAGAGAGGCGGGCGAGCTGGTAACCTGCGGTTTTTGGGCTGCCGAGAGTAAAGAGTGAGCCAGATTTCGTTTTTTTTTTCCTAGAAAATTGAAAAATGCAAATTGGCTCAAAAGAAAAATAGAAAAGTATTTTTTTACGTGGGTAAAATTCAAGAAATTGATGTAAAGTTTTCTGCTGATAAAGAAAAAGTATATTCTCCAGTTAATTTGTACCAATGTGGTATTTAACTGGAGAAAAGAAAAGATTTTCCAGAAAATGTTTATTTCCTGGAAATTGATTAATGGATTAAAGAAAATAGAAAAAAGAAATTTTCCCTCCACAGTCAAAGAAATTGTTTAAATCTCCAGTTAATTTGTACCAACGTGGTATTTAATTGGAGAAAAAGAAAGTTATTCCGCTGCTAAAGAAATTGTTGATTCTCCAGTTATTTTGAACCAATGTGGTATTTAATTGGAGAAAAAGAGTTTTGATATGATTATGATGTTGTTATTTACTGACCAACGTTGTTAATAACAATATCGTAATGTTAATGTTTTATGCATTAATTCTACTTCTGCCCAACGGTGATGTAGAATTAGTGTATAAGAAAAGTTGTTAATTTTAATGAATTAAGCATTAATTCTACTTCTGCCCAACGGTGATGTAGAATTAGTGTGTAAGAACAGTTGTGAAAGTTAAAGACTTATGCATTAATTCTATTTCTGCCCAACGGTGATGTAGAATTAGTGTATAAGAATAATTGTATGTTTTGATTTTGACCAACGTTGGAATCAAGGCATGCAAATGATGTTATTTTTATGATTAAGAAAAGTTTTGACCTGGTTTTCATCTTGTTTAAGGTGAACTAGGTAGTCACCTCACCGTGTTCCACTGAGTTTGTGGCACCGGTGAGGAAGACAAAAGATGCCACTTGGGCAACTAAAGAAAGGGATTTTAAATCCCGAAAGATCTTCATAGGAAGTGGGTCACTGCAAACAAGAAAATGTTTGACTGTGATAAAGAACATGATTGAACCTACAATTGTGGGCTCAATATAAAAATGTGACACAGTCACCAAGTATCTCGATAGAATAAAGAGTCAGTTCACTGGCACTTCAAAGACATATGCTACTCAGCTGATAAAGCAGCTGGTGACAGAGTGTTACTCTGAAAATGGTGGCATAAGAGAGCTCACGATGCGTTGTCGAAATTATGGCACTATCGTTCAGGCCATATTTCGAGGGGGAGAATAGAAAGACTCGTTAAGAATGATATTCTTCCTCTATTAGAGCTCTCAGATTTAGAACAATGCAGAGAATGCATAAAAGAAAAGTATGTAAAGAAGATTAAGAAAGATGCTAAATGAAGCGCAGGAATTTTACAGATTATTCACACTGACATATGTGGTCAGATTTCCTGTAAAGAGTGTGGATGGTTATGATCCATTCACAGATGTTTACTCCCATTATGACGATATTTATCCAATCAAAGAAAGAAAAGATGTATTGGATAAATTTAAGATATTAAAGATTAAGATAGTGAAGTCTGCAATGTAGAGAGGGGAGTACTACGGTCAGCATACCCTAAAAGAATGGTAAAGTAGCCCAGTATTCTACACCGGGCGAACCTCAGCAAAATAGAATAGCTAAAAGAATCAATCGTACCCTGATGGATATGGTGGGCAGTATGATAAGTTACTCCACCTTACAGTTGAACCTGTGAATGGAGGCGTTAAAAACCTCATTCATATTCTCAAAAGAGTATCAAGTAAATCGGTGCCCAAAACACCGTATGAGTTGTGGACAGAAAATGTACCCTCACTAAACCACTTGCGTGTGTGGGGGAGCCCTGCTGAGGCTAAAGTATTTAACCCAAACATTGAGAAGTCAGATCCCAAAATAGTAAGGTGCCATTTTATTGGCTACACAGAAAAGTCAAAAAGTTTTCGTTTTCCACTGTCCAGAGAGACATACAAAGGTTATGGAAACGAGACACGCTGTTTTCCTAGAAGATGAAAAGATGAGGGGGAGCATGGTAGCTCGAGAAATTGACCTTGAAGTGAAGCGGGTGTAAGTGCCCACTCCAATGATTTATGAGCCAATTTTCTCACTACCTGCTGTAGCTGCACCGACAGTGTTAGATACTGTGGTGCCAGCACCTGTTGTTATCCCACCTGTGGCAACAATGAATGACGATAAGGAACCTGTTCTTCAGGATTCTATAGAACCTATTGCCACACATGAGGGGGAGCAACAATGACCTCAAAACAGAAGATGTGCCAAATGTGGAGGCCCCTAGTAGGTCTCAAAAGAGTTAGAAAATCAGCTATTCCTGCTGATTATGAAGTGTACAACACTAAAGAATTTCAAATGGAGGATGATCCCGCCTCGTTTGAAGAAGCCATGAGTAGTGATCAATCATTAAAGTGGCTTGAGGCCATGGAAGATGAAATGAAATCATTGAATACCAATAAAGTTTGGGACTTGAAAATAATTCCTAAAGGAGCCAAAAACAAAGAGGGTCGTAAATGGGTCTACAAGACAAAACTTGACTCTCAAGGGAATATAGAGAGATATAAAGCCCGACTTATGGCAAAAGGCTTTGTGCAAAGAGAAGGGATTGATTACAATGAGACATTTTCTCCAGTCTCATATAATAATTCTTTCAGAATAATAATAGCATTAGTGGCACATTACGATTGAGAATTACATCAGATGGATGTAAACACGGCATTCCTCAACGGAGACTTGAGGAAAATGTTTACATGGCACAACCGGAAGGTTTTGTCATGGAAAGAAAAAACGAATGGGATGCCGCCTAAAGAAATCCATTTATGGATTAGAACAAGCTTCAAGACAAAGTGGTACTTGAAGTTTGATCGGACAACAAAGAATTTTGGGTTTTAAAGAGAATGTAGAGGACAATTGTGTCTAAGCAAAGTTTAAGAATGAGAAGTTTATCTTCCTTGTCCTGTATATAGATGATATCTTACTTGCTAGTGATGTCAGTCTACTACTGGAGACAAAGAAATTTGATATGAAAGATCTTGGCGAAGCCTTGTTCGTTCTAGGGATCGAGATTCACCAAGATAGAAGAAAAAGGGTATAAGGACTGTCACAAAAGGCATACATGGAAAAGATCTTAAAGAAATTCAAGATGCACAAATGTAGTCCCTCACCGCTCCTATAGTCAAGGGCGATGATATAGGGATTTTAAATGCCCCAGGAACCAATATGAGCTCAATCGATAAAGTGAAAGTGGTTCCATATGCTTCAGTTGTCGGAAGCTTGCAACATGCTCAAGTATGTACATACGACTTGGCATTTGTTACCGGGTTTTACTTTGGCGATTCGGAAGAATTTCGAATAGAACAATCGAAATTGATAAAGAAAGTCTTGCGTTATTTGCAAGGAACGAAAGACCTCATGATGACATATAGAAGATCTGATTCACTCCACATGGTGGGATATTCAGATTCTGATTATGCGAGAGTGAATGCATATCCAGACGTGGATTTTCTATCATCTCGCAAAGGGGAGCTATTTTATGGAAAAGCTCAATGCGAACCGTCAGTACATCGTCCACAATGTATGACAGTTTGTAGCGTGTTATGAGGCAACGGGCAGGTGAACTAACTAACGAAGTTCATACCCGGTTTAAAGGTGGTTGACGACATCTATAGACCACTTAAAGTAATACTGCGATGATAATCTGGCAGTACAGTATGCTCACAACATAAGTCAAGTGGTGCTGCCAAACACATTGACATAAAGTATTATGTTGTGAAAGATTAAGTCCGGGATCAAGTCATAAGTCTTGAGCATATAAGAACAGAAAGGATGTTCGCGGATCCGCTTACAAAAGGCTTACCACCCAACATGTTCAGAGGACATGGTGTTCAGAGAACATGTAGCTAGCTTGGGTTTAAGGGAAAGCCTAAAATATTTCTGGACAAAAGAAGGCCCAAAGATAAGTATCTATTTCAGAACAGAGTAGTGAGTTGTAGCTGTTAAGTCTATCGGCAATGGACCGTGACGATGAGACATGCTCTATGAGCTAATCTGTAATGGAATGAACAAAAGTAAATGATATGAAAGTGAAAGATGGAATGAGATCAAGGGGGAGAATGTTAGTTGATCTCCACTAATAGGCCCAACGGCCTATTGGGCCCTTATCTCGGCTCCCTGATCGGGGGAGCCCAACCCTAATCCGGTTGGGTGGCCCCACGTGACAAAGACACATAAAAGGAAGGTGGGGATCGAGCTCAAAAGAGAGGTTCGCGGAGCCGCCACACCCACTTACGTAAACCCGAATACCGATCTAAAGGCCGTCTTTGCCGGCGACGGATGTGCCCCACCATTGCCGTCTCCCACTCGCAGGTCACCGCTGTCGCCCCATCAGATCGTCACCACGCCTCCTCATCGGGACGCGAGAGCCTTTGGCGTCCCGCGAGGCTGCATCTAGGGCGGCATCGGCGCCCACGCTGCTGCCGCTGCGGTGAAGCTCCGAAAGGTTGAGGAGCCTAACTACGGATCTACGGGTTACACACAGAAAGGTACTCATCCATCGACCCTAACAAACCTTGCTCCGAACTGGGAGGCGAGGGCATGTGGTGCCGCCCAGAGGAGGCCAGTGCGGCGGCGGCCGACGAGGTGGGCAGGAGCCTCTGCGCTGGGCACCGCCGCCGCCGCCGGCCGCGGATGCCAAGCCCAAGCAGCAGCGCAGCGTGAGAGCCCACCGCCGAGACATGCTTGGTCGCCGCCCCGAGATCGGGGAGGGGAGATGAGCTTGGAGAAAAAGTCGAGACGAAAGGAGGGGCGGCGGCGGCCGCTTCGGTTTGGGGGGCCTTGAACGAGGCGCCACCCGCAAGTGCGTGGCGTGAGAGGAGGGTTACGTGGATGCTTCCGTTTCGCCACGTCTGGCGGTGGAATGCGCCTGCGCAAGAAAGGCCCAAGCCCACGAGGGACTTTACACATGTGTTTCCTACTGCTTTGGGTATGGTATAAATTTGCATTTTTGGTAATTTTGTTTTTATTTATACCTTGAGCGGTTTTGTCACACAATCACACCATGTCAGCCACCAAAGATGTTAATTGGACTTATTTGATTTGATAATTTAGGTAATTGGACTTATTTGATTTGATGGTTTAGGGGGTAAATATATTTTCCTACAAAATTATACAATTAAATATCCTAAAATCCGATTTAGTTTTAGAAAAATTATTTAGCTTGAAAATTTATGAAACCGATTTCATAAATTTTATAAAATCATGCTCTATCTTATGGTGCCTAAATTGAAACTATTTTATTCTTGTACAGACTTTATTTTGCTTTTATTTGCTAGTATATGCTCTCATATCTGATATAATTAGTTTACGTCTATCGCACGCGCTATGAACTATGACGACAACACATATGCCGTATAATGATATAACCAAATCATACTTGGTCCTACGGGGAGAAGAGTTTCCATAGAAGCTACACAAATAGAGCAAAAGCACTGTCTATGAGGAGAAAAAGGGTAGCTACAAAAAGTTACAAATAAGGGCTATGAAGAGAAGTGTATATAATAGCGTTTGGCTTCTCATTTCTTTTTATTTTTTATTTTTGCCATAAGTAGCTCATAAGATGCACCAAGCCGTCCCATACTATGAACACAAGTGCCCTGAACTATTATAGTAGTCCAATTTATCTCCTAGTGCCTAATGTGGCGCCATATAGGACGGTTGATGTGGTGTCATGTCAATAAAAACTACTTAAGAGGTAAATCGGAGGGTTTCAAAAGAAAGAGGAGTCTCAAAATCTGTTTTTTTTAATTGAGAGGGGTAAATCAGACTTTGTAATAGCCTTTTTTTTGTGGAAGCTTTTATTAAAGGAGGTCAGATGGACTTTTTCTCAACAAAGATACAATTAATCCGGGCCATGGCAGCCCATCTCCGTCCCCCGGGCTGCAGCAGGTCAGGTCACGACGATCAGACCCATATCGTTTCTACAACATATTCACTTCCTCAAACGGAGAAGATCCTTGTCGTCAGCTATCTCGTCGAGCCCAATAGCTTAGGCCGGTTAAAATGGAGTTTCATAGAGATTTTATGGGCATTAAATGATATGTCACCTCAATAAATTTGATGAGTTAACACAGTTTTAAGAGAGAGAGAAAATAAGAGCTTCGTGGTGGTGAAACTAGTCGAACCCGTTTCCAATGCATTGGAAGGCGCATGAAACGCACACTGAGGTATCTCGTTTCATCCCTTCCGATCCATCGCGGCTTGCTGCGGATGCGCTCGACGCCTTAGCTCCCGCCTGATCCGCTCGCCTCCTGCAATCTCCACTCCTCTTCCGCCTCGTCCCCTTCCCTTTGGCCATCTCCTCAGGCTCCGGCAATGGCGTCTCGGCATCTCCCGTTTAGCCCGGTGAAGATGGGTCCACTCGATCTGGGGGAGGCACGCGAGTTGATTCTCCTGCGTTGGAGGAAAGCTCGTTGCGGCGCGGCTTCAGGTGCGGAGGAAGAGCGCGTAGCGGCAACCACCGCAATCGCGGGGTGGCATCGTCGCCTACGCCGCTGCCGTCAAGTGCTTCTCCGCAGTCCGCAGGCAGCAAGTGCCTCGCCTGCGCTGTAGCGACCGCCCGCCTCTACTGCGTCGTGCGTCACTACCGCAACAGGCACCGCCGCCACCGGCAGCGTTAAGGACAGATTCCAGTCCAGCCATGGCGAGGACAGATTCCAGTCCAGCCAGCAGCCGAATGTTGAACTCTCTTTTGTGGTCATGTCTGAAGTGATATGCCTCTTGTTTTTTTTTCAGGACTAGTACTTGCTTCTTTGAACATGCACTTGCTGCAGATCTGAACACGCGGAGTAGTCTTGTTGGTTCAGTGATTTCTTGTTTTTTTAACACGAAGTGGCGACATATTTTATACGCCACACTTGATCGTAGTACTGTATAATAATTAAATGTTACGGCTAGACTATATAACCGTGTCATGAAACTGTACGTTGAGAAAGGCTATTTCATTCATCAGCCAAAACTTGTAAAACGGATGTGGCACTTTTAGAAAGCATGTGTTAAAACTATGCATTGAGACTGGCCTTAATATTGGACAGTGTTTCATCAAGACAGCGGGAAAAAGGAGGAAAAGGCCGGACAATTTGGAACAATCCCGGGGTCCCGCCGCCACCTTCTCTGTTTGGGCCCGGAACGTCCTCTGGAATCCCCATCCCAAGGCCCGCGTCACGAAACGTCGCGGTTGAAGTCGAACCGTATGCACGTGAACTTCACGCGCGCCACACATGCGTCGTCTTCTCCAACGAGCCCGACGTACGGGTACGACCGGGTCGTGCTGTCAGCTCGGCCGCGCCCGCGCGCCTCCCGACCGCCGGAGTCCACACAGCTGCACGGCTCCGTGCGCTCCGACGCAACCAGCCCTTATCCGCTCCGCTGCGGCCGAGCGACCGACCGCGACATGCATGCCGCCGTCGTCGCGCGCAGCGGATGCCGTGAGCTTCAGGGCACGCCGCGCAGAGGCAAGCCGACGTGCGGCATCTTTCTGCCTGAGACGGCGACCTCGCTCGTCGCCGTTGTAAATGCGATCGATCGAGGCCCGACGTCACGTCCGTCTGATCCCGTCGTCTCAAGACCATTGCAAGAGGGAAGAGCCCCGCGAGACCGGGAAACCAAGAATTGATATGATGGGTACGTTCAGCAAGAAGAGACCTGCAGGAAACCGCACAACGCATGGCGTAGGACAAAGAGCGTTGCCCTGGATGTTGCGGTGCACGGCCGATATATCGATCGGGATCGATGTGCATGCCTGACTGAACATGCGTGCAACGAGTATACGGGATCTATATTTAATACACCATAAAGTCGTGGCCATGCTCCGCTGCCCGGGACGTCTTTGGACCACGCCGTGCTGGTCATGGGCTACGACGTGAGAAGAAGAGAGAATTAGAGAGGTTAAATGTAAAAACACATGCCACGCTGTCTTGCCATGTCAGCTACAAATGCCTACGTGTATTATATGGACCTGCAATCCACCACTTGACAAGTTTAAGGACATAAAAGTGCATTTTTCGAGTTCGTGGACCTACGTGACACATCCTTATAAGTTCGAGGGCCGCTGGTGCATTTAACTCCTAATATACGATCCTGATTCCTGATCTGCCTGGCTGAACATGCATGCAGATGCAGGGGCTTGCCGATAGAAGTTTTGTCATGCATTACTCGGTGACTAGCTAGTCACTCTCTGACCGCTTCTCATCTCGCACGCACAGTTCAATGCACTGCTCCACCAATTCCCGGCATGTCAGTCTGATTGAGTACGACATGCATACCACCGGTCACCATGCGTCCATGCCCTGATGCAAACGCTACTGCATTGCAAGCTGACAGCGAAGTGGAAACCACCACCCACCACCATTAGTTCTTTTCCAAGCTAGATATATTGCCCTGGATCGGCCGCCGATACCATGCAAGCCACACGCTACAAGGATCGCCGGGGACGAAACCGAGCGCGCGCGCGGCTATAAAACGCCAGCCCGGTCGCTCCTCCATCGACAAGGCAGCTAGCTATATCAGCTCTAATACTAGGATCGATGTGCTCAGCTCTTGTGCGTGCCGCCGTCCAAGTTTCACTACTGCCGAGCGCCGAGTAGCTTGTACGTACAGCATGGCGAGCATCTTCTTCTCCGAGGTCGCGCCGTGGCAGCTCGTCCCCGCCGTCGCCCCGCCGAGGCAGGCCAAGCTCGACACCATCGTCGAGGACGAGGAGGACATCTCCAGCGTCGTCAGCATGGCGCACGACGCGGCCGCCGGGTGCTGCTGCTTCCAGGGTGGGGCTTCTTCTTCGTCATCGTCAGCTTCGGTGGCGGGCGGCGGCTGCTCCTGAACCGGCCTCTACTGCGGCCGGCGCGCACCAGAGTCGTTGTTGAGGTGAAATTATCGTGTGTGCGCTCGGGACATATATACCCTTGATGAATCTCTCTCTCTCTCTCTCTCTCTCTCTCTCTCTCTCTCTCTCCTCTCCTCTCTCTGTATATAAATAAATAAATAAAGAAGAAAGTTTATATATGTATGTGTCCTTAGCAATTATATTTAGACGTTGCAAAAGGGCATGCCACATCGGTTTGTGTAACTATATGTATGCAATACTTTACTATGTTGTTGACGAAGTGACTCTCACGAGAGTTCATGCATTCCATGTAATTATCTTGGTGGTGGTTTTGTGTGTATGTAATTAGTTTACCATTGTCACTAATTTGTTGGAACGTTTTTTTTTTCTACCGACCTTATAAAAACCATACTTTACTAGGATGTACACTTAAGGTTAAATTATTCTTGTAGCATGCTCTAACTTAATTACTCTCAAACCAAAATAGTTTTACAACCTAGTTAGAGTCAATCATATCAACTAGTCTATAGCTAATTTAGAAAAACAAAAGTCACACAAGTGGAAGCCACATACTTGGCAAGCAAAGTGCTAAGCATAGAGAGGACGAACTCTTGAAGATGCAACGATATATCCTATTGGTTGCCAAATCTCACAACCCCTATTTCACAATTCACGTTGGAGCTCCACCGAGATACGCTCTAGGACTTTAATCTCTCGCAGTCACGATCGGATTTGCCACACAAGCCATCCACCGACCAAAGGCTAGCGCCGTCAGTTAGTAAGTCTCACCAACGCCACCCACTTAATCACCTTGACATCGTGTACACTACTAAGCTGTAACACCCTCGGTGTTACACCCTAAACAAACCACTAAACCATGCCATGAGCATCATGTTTATGTGATAAAGTATGTAGATCAATTTCTTGTAACCTAAAATGACTAATAAAAATGTTAAATGAAAGTTGATTCAATAGCTCATGTATATTAAGTATGGTTGAAAACCATTTTTTATTAAGCAAAAGTATTATAAAACATATATGTGACACCTAAATAAGGTTTGAAGTACAAACTTTGTAGATGACAATGTAACTCTTGCCGTAGAAAAAGAGCATTGCTAGCTAGTATTTCAAATGGCCTAAAAATGGAACCTGAAACTGAAACCACCTCAAGACAAAAGATTTTCAAGTTTTAAAACAGGGTGACGACGCTATATTGGCGAATTAATTCCGTGCAATTTAGCTAGGCAGTGGTGTCATATTTTAGCTCATGTTGGTAGTCTGATATGCCCGCTTTAGCATAGTGAAGGTGGTTTAGTCTCAACTTCCATAGTCCGGTTGTTATTGATGCTTTAAAATTCATGCACATCACCTGCTCGGTCTGTGTGCGCGGTCACCATGCGCCTGTGCTCGCCATGGTCATCCCGGCTGGGCCACGCGCGCGAGGCCACATTGCTGGGCCAGGGTCGCTCTCGGCCGGCCGTGGCTTGGCTGCGGCCTGGCCACCACTGGCCGCTGCCGCGCGGAGCCGTTGCTGCTGGTCGCCTAGCCGTGCGGTGCTGCTGGCTGCCCCGCCGCTCCTACCGCACTGTTGCCCCTGCCCCACGCAGTGGCGCAGCTACTGCCGGTGCCATCGCCTCGCCATCGCGTCCACACCCCCTGCACCTCCGCGCCGCTGCTGGCCCGGTCCGATGCATGCCACTGCTACGCGCACATGGCTGGGCTCGCCATCATCTTGCCATTTATGGAACCCGCACGGGCTGTGCTCGATCATGGACGCACGCGGTTGGTCCGCAGTGTTGGCACGCGTGTCTCCCTGATCGTGTCGGCCGCGTCCCACCAAGACGAGGTCGAGTTGAGCCCCACCTCTCTCTCTCTCTCTCTGCTTCCATGGCTGGCTGGGCCGCGTCATTAAATCCGTCAAGGAGAGATCATCTCTAGCCAATTTGTCGCGTCGCTGGCTTCACCATCAAGTCGCCTAGCCACCCGACCCCACACCGCCTTGGACCGAGCCCAACCAAGCTTCAATTTTGGTGTTTCCTCGCCGCCGGACCGATAAGGCCGTGTGCGTCAAAAGCCGATGACAGTTCCCCATCAACCCCCCTGTACCAATTTGTCTGCACCACTAGCCTCGTCTTGACTCCCTCTCCACCCTGCGCGCGCCAGCAGAACCGCTACTGCCTCCCCGGCGTCGCTGACGTAGCTGTGTCCTGGTTCGGCAAAACCGTCGTGCCACCGTCGCGGATGGCCACGCGTCGTCGCAACTTTCTCCAGCGAGTCTCGTCGCCCCGCATTGCCACTTAGCGTAGGCATTTAAGTCGTAGTTAGAGGTCAGTCCGACTGATGGGCCTGTGTGAGCCTCTGGTGGCCGGCGTAGCCACCCAATGCCAATGCTTGCCGCGCCGCCGTGCACGGGTTAGCCGTGTGTGTGTGGGGGGAAATTAGAGGAACGCCAAGGGGTTAAGTGAAGAGGTCAGAGAGAGAAAGAATTAGTAAATGGATGGTGACATAGTTTCGGAAAAGATCAAGGTCTCTTTTGCAAAAGAGCTATGCCCGCGTGGGTTTCGCTCTTGGGCCGTTTTGATGGGCCGGCCGACGCGCGCGGTCCGCGCATTTGTGGGCCACGGGGTCGGTTTCATTTTTTCTTTTTCTTAGAAATAGGTAATAGCTTTCTATTTTAATTTCTGAACTAGATTTGTATAATTAATATAAATTTGTATAGGTGTCCAAAAATTATGAAACTAATTTTGTTAGGTTTCTAAAATCATTATCTACCTTATAGTGTAGTTAGTTCAAACATATCTGTGTTGATACTAAAGGCTATTAAATCATTTGAAAGTGCTTAATATTATTAAGGAAATTATTGTAGGAATTTGTGTGGCAAATTGGTGATAGCTTTAATCCTAAAATTTTTCAGTAGCTTCATTGTATTATTATGTGCTCATTGTAATTTTTTTAGCCTTAGACTGGACTAAATATTAGTATAGTTAAATGTTCTATGTTTAAATATACATTAAATCTTTAATAGAAATAAAGGCATACCATTGAATTACGAAACTAGGTGCTTGTTAGTTGAACTCAATATCCTGCTTGATGAAGATGATAGTTAGCTTAGTATCTTAATCATTAGAGCTAGCTTAGTAGCTTAACATGTGTATTCTTATTTTAAGAGTTGTTGTTGCCTAAATACTAAATTGTTGCATCATCATCATCGCATGCATATAGAGAACGAGTTGGCAGAGATCATGACAACCGGTGAGCCCGAGTTCGAGGAGATCGTTGAGGAGTACGAGGAGATTCTTGTGCAGAAGGAGGTCCCGGAGCCGTCACGGACTGACTCAGCTAACACCGCGCCTGTCCAAGGCAAGCCCCGATTCATAACCCTTATTTTTGATAATCACCGTAAATATATGTGATGTGCATTTACGTTACGGAAATTCTAAAGAACCCACATGCATATACACATATATAAACATATATATATATATACATATATATATATATGTACATATATATATATCCATCCTAAGAGTCCTACTAGTGCAGGTTCGAGTGGCTGCTATGTTTAGGCTATCGGTAGCGTGAGTAACCTGCTTTTACTCACAATAGGTGATTATTATTACTTTCATAATAAAAATAATGAAGAGAAAATGGAGACCGGATAGAGATATGGCATGGGTTATTGGTGCGTGTAACAAGTTGTGTCCCGCGGCCATAGGGCTTAGCTTGGTTACACTGTTTTCTCTGTCTGTGTCGATTAAGGACCGTCCGTTGCTGTAGATGGTAGTCAGGTCACAGACTTATTATCCTGAGCACATACTTGCTTGTGGGAGCGGTAAGGCTCGTTGCGCTCTTGTTGTGGGTTTTGACTCTTTCTGGACCGACTGATTGGAGGCGGGGAAAGGTGGAGGTCTAAGAACCATGCTGAGACCGAGTCTCAAGTGTGGGGCCTTGGAGTCCAAGTTTCGACAAGGACCTAGACCCCTCGACAGGAGTGGAGTGGGTTGGTCTCGTTTGTGCCTGGGGTACAAGCGAGGCGTGTGTTTCAGGGTACCCAGCTGGGATACATTGGTTCACGAATTGTCATTTTCGTGAGACAGTACGACTTGGCTATGGTATAGCACCGTAGAAAAAACTAGAAGATGAAAGATGGTGAAATGGTTCTGATTGCTAACCCTTTCTGGAAAGTAGAACAGGTGCTTACCTAGAATGGTTAGCTAATTAAGTAATTATGACTGCTAATAAAA
Source organism: Miscanthus lutarioriparius (assembly GCA_904845875.1). Taxonomy (NCBI): domain Eukaryota; kingdom Viridiplantae; phylum Streptophyta; class Magnoliopsida; order Poales; family Poaceae; genus Miscanthus; species Miscanthus lutarioriparius. Next base: position 46,892 of record CAJGYO010000334.1, read on the forward strand.
CTGGACCCTAAGGACATACTTTTAGTAATGCTTTTTCGCAAACAAAAGAAAAGAGTAGACCATATTGCCTATCATGTTCCTTGCGAGTCGGGAAACTATTCCCACTAGTCGGGTAAGTCTTGCGAGTACATTGTGAACTCAGGGTTTATTTTATCCTATTGCAGGTGAAGCTTGAGGAATTAGCTCTTGTGTGGAGGATTCTTCTGGTGGGCACAGATGGATCCGTGTATCGTTTCTGCTAGATGATTATTACATTTCCGTTATTTAATTATCTCACTCTGAACTCTAGTATTGTAATAAATAATTTTCAAGACTCTAGATTGTATGAAATGGACTAAGTAGCGTAAGTTCATACTCATTATTGGATTCTAGATGCAAAACGTGGATTGTTTTGAGTTCTCCCTTGGGGGTGTGCTCGACGGAACTGTCCGGTACAGCCCACTTTAGGGGTGCTTAGTGTCTAGTGAAGACAAGCTCCTCCGAAAGTGTGTTATTCCAGGCGATTCTGTCACAGGTGGTATAAGAGCCAATAATAAGTATCCGGGTTTAAGAACTCTTTTTAAAAACCTAAAATTTGACCAACAAAAGATTTATGAAAAATATGATGCGATAAATTTACGTAAGTATAAGCCCTAGCAATATGGTCTATCTAGGATAGTGGCACTGGTTTTATCTAACCAATTTATGCAGGTACACCAACTTACACTGCGTAAGAATCGTTAGTGTACGTGAAGTGAGTGTGCGCTGTGCCACAATTTTATGCGAATGCCGCTATATTTTGGCTTGAGCAAACGAATAGGTTGATGCATGCATCATAAAAAGAGAATCTTGTTTAAGCTAAACTCCCCTTCATGTATAATTTATGGGTAGTTAATATGATAGGTTAATAAATAAAAAGAAATGCTTCCCCTCTTAATGAAAAGTCTTATCATTCCACAACTTATCAAGCCCTATCATTTCTATAATATTTTGTTCCTAATATGGGGCCTTGTCCCTAACGGTGGGTTCCTATCTGTTTACAGATGAACCTGAGGTCTGGTCGTGGGAGCACCAGTGCTAGGATGGGCCGTGGTCTTGGTGAAGATCGAGACGAAAATGGTCGTGGCGAGGATAACGGCAATGCCAAGGGAGAGAGCCACGAGGCCCCACTCCTTGGTCCTCCTCCTCTGCCACCACCACCGCCTCCGATGACTCATGCAGAGATGATGGCCGAGATGTTGGCTGCTCATCATGAGTCGGGCCATGCGTTGGAGATGGTGGCACAGGCTATTGGTGGCTTTGCCCGTGGAGGCCCCGGTGGCAATGGCGAGAACGGGGGTGGTGCCCGCGGTCCTGAGAGGCCATGTTCCTACCAGGACTTCTTGAGGACACACCCGCCCACGTTCACGCCAATTGCTGAGCCTCTGGACGCAGAGCATTGGCTTCGTATTATGGAGCAGAAGTTTCAGCTACTCACTGTGACTGATGAGCAGAAGGTGCGCTTTGCCGCACAATAGCTTCTAGGATCTACCAGTGCTTGGTGGGACACTTTCAATGCCATGCAACCTGTGGACCACCATGTGACTTGGTGGGAGTTTACCACTGCTTTCCGTCAGTATTATATTCCTGTTGGTTTGCTGAACAGGAAGTTATCCGAGTTTCTGGAGCTAAAACAGGGAAATATGACTGTGATGGAGTATGTGAACAAGTTCAACCATCTTGCACAATATGCTAGGACTCATGTGGACACTGATGAGAAGAAGATGGACCATTTCAATCGCGGTCTCTCTTGTATCTTGCAAGAGAAGCTGTATACAGGAGGCTATCAGACCTTTGGAGCATTGATGAATGCTGTTATTGCTATGGAGGGACTTCAGCGTGACTCTCAGGCTGAGTGGAAGCGCAAGAGGGTGATCTCTAGATCTTCTAGTCACCCACAGTCTCAGAAGGTATAGTTTGTGAGGAGGGTGTCCTATCACTCTTTGGAAGGACAGCCATCCCGTTAGACTTAGTAGATTCACCAGGCACCACCCACTCAATACCGTGCACCTACTCAGCAGGTGCAGCAGCCTTAGGGACAGTAGGTTCCACCTTGTCAGGGATAGGGGAACAAGTCTGGTGCCTATTTCAAGTGTGGCAAGAAAGGTCACTATGCCCGAGAGTGCCCCCAGAACCAGCCTCCCCAATCTTCTTAGCTTTTGGCCAACTCTCGTCTGGTCAAGAGGACTATCATTAAGAATAAGGTGCCCGTGAGCCGCTCTAGATAGGTTAACTTCATCGAGGCTGAGGAAATTTCGTAGGGTGAGCCTGTGATGGCTGGTATATTTACCATTGATTCTCACCTAGCATATGTGTTATTTGATTCTGGTGCATCACATTCATTCATGAGTATGTGGTTTGCACAAAGGCACAATATATCTACTATGGCTATTCCTATTGTCTATAGAATCAGAACCCTGGGTGTACAGTTGTGCGTTAAAACTCGAACAAACACAGTCAGTTTTGTGCTAGCCACTCATTCTTATCATCTCTAGTTCATGGTGTTGCCTGGGCAAGGCATAGATGCAATTCTGGGAATGAACTGGTTAAGAAATTATGGGGTAGTCTTGAACCTTAGGAAGAGAATTATGGAGTTAAAGATTCCTTCTTCTGAGGATAGAATATCTCTCCTTATGCCTTCAGTTTTCGCCCTACCAATTATTGCTCATACTGAAGCTTCTCCTAATCTTGCCTCTATTCATGTGGTTTGTGAGTTTCCAGATGTCTTTCCTGAAGATCTACCTGGGTTACCACTGGATAGGAATGTGGAGTTTTGCATTGAGTTAGAACCTGAAACTGCTCCTATTTCGCGGTGTCCTTACCGCATGGCTCCAAAAGAATTGGCTGAGATGAAGAAACAATTAGAGGAATTGTTGGAGAAGAGATTCATCTATCCTAGTTCTTCACCATGGGGTTGTCCAGCTATTTTTGTGAAGAAGAAGGATGACACTCTTTGGATGTGTGTGGATTATCGCCCTCTCAATGTGGTAACCATTGAGAACAAGTATACCTTACCTCGTATTGATACTTTGTTCGATCAGTTGGCTGGTGCAAAAGTGTTCTCAAAGATTGATCTTCGTTCGGGGTATCACCAAATTAAGATTCGGCCACAAGATATACCAAAGATAGTTTTCTCTACTAGGTATGGCCTTTATGAATACCTAGTCATGTCTTTTTGTCTCACCAATGCTCCTACATTCTTTATGTACCTCATGAACTCGGTCTTCATGCCAGAGTTAGATAAGTTTGTAGTAGTATTCATTGATGATATTTTGGTATATTCTAAGAACAATGAAGAGCATGCATAGCACCTTTGCATAGTCCTAACTCGATTGCGGGAACACAAGCTTTATACCAAATTCAGCAAGTGTGAGTTTTGGTTGGATCGAGTGCAGTTTTTGGGGCATGTCCTAACCCCCGAAGGCATCTCTATAGATCCTAGCAAGGTGCAAGATGTGTTAAATTAGAAATCTCTAAAGTCAGTGCATCAGATTTGTCAGTTCCTTGGTCTTACTGGTTATTATCGGCGCTTCATCCCCGAGTTTTCCAAAATAGCTCAACCGATGACCAAGTTGCTTTAAAAGGATGTCAAGTTTGTATGGAGTCCGGCTTGTGAAGAGGCTTTCCAAGCCCTAAAGAAGTTTCTTACCTCTGCTCCTATTCTTGCTCAACCAGATATTGATAGGCCATTTGATGTGTATTGTGATGCCTCTAGGACTGGATTGGGTTGCGTGCTTATGCAAGATGGACGTGAAATAGCTTATGCTTCACGTCAGCTGAAAAAGCATGAGATGAATTACCCCACCCATGATTTAGAGATGGCTGTAGTGGTGCACGCTCTAAAAATTTGGAGGCATTACCTGTTGGGAAATAAAGTACACATTTTTACGGATCACAAGAGCCTTAAATATATTTTCACTCCATCCAAGTTGAATATGAGGCAATGGAGGTGGCTCGAGTTAATCAAGGACTACAATTTAGAGGTTCATTATCACCCTGGAAAAACTAATGTGGTAGCTGATGCTTTAAGTCGGAAGTTGCATCAGGTTGAGGAAGAATCTTTGCCCCTCACACATTCTAAAGTGTTAGTCCATATTGCTCTAGTCTCGGATTTACTTGAGCAAATTATTGTAGAGCAAAGGCAAGATGCTTTGGAAATCCCTCATATCAAGAAGTTAATTGCCGAAGGGCGTGGTTCTCATTTCAGTATTGATGATCAAGGTGTGGTGAAGTTCAAGAACCGATTGCCGGTTCCCTCAAGAGATGAGCTTAGGAGAAAAATTTTAGATGAAGCTCACAATTCCAAGTTATCCATTCATCCTGGAAGCAATAAGATGTATCATGATTTGCGCCACTTGTATTGGTGGCCAAATATGAAGCAGGATATTACTAAATACATCTTAGAATGCGACATTTGTGGGAGGGTTAAGGCGGACCATATGCGTACGCCTGGTTTTCTACATCCCTTACCTATCCATGTTTGGAAATGGGAGGATATTTCCATGTATTTTGTTGTGGGTTTGCCCCGCACAGCAAAGGGGTATGATTCTATTTGGGTCATTGTGGATCGCCTCACCAAGTCTACTCATTTTCTCTCGGTGGATACAAGGCATTCCACCAAGAAAAATGCCAAGCTGTATTTTGATCGGGTTGTAACCTTACATGGAGTTCCTCTCACTATTGTCTCTGATAGAGGGCCAGTTTTTGTCTCTCGCTTCTAGGAGCAACTCCAGAAGTGCCTTGGTACTCAACTCCTCAGAAGTTTAGCTTATCATCCACAAACTGATGGTTAGACAAAAAGAGTTAACCAAGTACTTGAGGATATGTTGAGAGCTTGTGTCATTTTTTTTCCAGAAAAGTGGGATGAATGCTTGACTTTAGCTGAGTTTTCTTATAACAATAGTTATCAAGAAAGCATTCGAATGGCACCTTTCGAGGCTCTATATGGCAAGAAGTGTAGAACACTACTTAACTGGGTTGAAGTAGGAGACCGTGGTTATTTCGGGCCTGGTTTTATCAAAGAAGCAAGAGAACAAGTCAGTGTTATTCAAAGTCATTTGAAAGCAGGCCAGAATCGTCAGAAAACTTATGCGGACAAGAGGAGAAGACCTTTGCAATTTGAAGCTGGTGACTATGTGTATTTAAAGGTATCTCCAATGAGTGGTGTGCATCGGTTTGGGGTCCGTGGGAAATTAGCTCCTCGCTATGTTGGACCGTACAAAGTCTTAGAATGGTGTGGTTCTATTGCTTACCGTATCTAGCTACCGGAGATCTTGTTGGCAGTCCACAATGTTTTCCACGTTTCCCTAGTGAAAAAGTGTTTGCGAGTTCCTAATAAAGCGGTGGAAATTGAAGGACTTCCTCTCCATCCTAATCTTTCTTATATTGAGCATCCCGTCAAGATCTTGGATGAAAAAGAAAGAGTGACTAGAAACAAAGTGGTGAAATTTTACAAGGTTCAATGGCAAAATCATTCGGAGGATGAAGCAACTTGGGAACAAGAAAGCTATATTTTTAAACATTATCCCCATCTCCTTTCTAGTTCACCAAGGTAAATATGTAAATTGAAATTTATTTCTTATCTCTTTCCCATACTAGGTACACACATGAAATATCGGGACGAGATTTTATTTAAGGGGGGTAGAGCTGTAACACCCTCGGTGTTATACCCTAAACAAACCACTAAACCATGTCATGAGCATCATGTTTATGTGATAAAGCATGTGATAAAGTGTGTATATCAATTTCTTGTAACCTAAAATGACTAATAAAAATGTTAAATGAAAGTTGATTCAATAGCTCATGTATATCAAGTAGAGTTGAAAACCAATTTTTATTAAGCAAAAGTATTATAGAACATGTGTATGACTCCTAAATAAGGTTTGAAGTACAAACTTGGTAGATGAGAATGCAACTCTTGCTGTAGATAAAGAGCATTGCTAGCTAGTATTTGTAATGGCCTAAAAATGGAACCTGAAACTGAATCCAGCTCAAGACTTAGAAGATTTCAAGTTTGAAAACAGGGTGACGACGCTATATTGGCGAATTAATTCTTTGCAATTTAGCTAGGCAGTGGTGTCATGTTTTAGCTCATGATGGTAGTCTGATATGCCCGCTTTAGCATAGTGAAGGTGGTTTGGTCTCAACTTTCATAGTCCGGTTGTTATTGATGCTTTAAAATTCGTGCACATCACCTGCTCGGTCTGTGTGCGCGGTCACCATGCGCCTGTGCTTGCCGTGGTCATCTCGGCAGGGCCACGCGCATGGGGCCACATTGCTAGGTCAGGGTCACCCTCGGCTGACCGTGGCTTGGCTGTGGCCTGGCCGCCACTGGCCGCTGCCGCGCGGAGCCACAGCTGCTGCTCGCCTAGCCATGTGGTGCTGTTGGCTAGGCCGCCACTCCTGCCACACTGCTACCCCTGCCCCGCGCCGTGGCGCAGCTACTGCCGGTGCCATCGCCATGCCATCGCGTCCGCACCCCCCTACACCTGCGCGCTGCTGCTGGCCCGGTCCGATGGCTGCCACTGCTACGTGCACATGGCTGGGCTTGCCGTCGTCTTGCCATTTATGGCACTATGGCCGCGTGGGCCATGCCCGATCATGGACGCACGTGGTTGGCCCACAGTGTCTGCACGCGTGTCTCCTCGATCGCGTAGGCCGAGTCCTACCAAGACGTGGTTGAGCTGAGCCCCACCTACCTCTCTCTCTCTCTCTCCGCTTCCATGGCCGGCTGGGCCACGTCATTAAATCTATTAGGGAGAGATCATCTCGAGCCGATTCGTCTTGTCGCTGGCTTCGCCATCAAGTCGCCTAGCCACCCGAGCCCAGCCCGCCTTGGACCGAGCCCAGCCAAGCTTCAATTTTGGCGTTTCCTCGCCGCTGGGCCGATAAGGCCATGTGCTTCAAAAGCCGATGGCAGTTCCCCATCGAACCCCCCGTATCCAATTCATCTGCACCACTAGCCTCGCCTTGACTCCCTCTCCACCCTGCGCACACCAGAGGAACCGCTACCGCCTCCCTGGCGCCGCTGACGCGACCGTGTCCGCTACGGCTCATCGCTGAGCTCGCCGCGCACACATGGCCAGCCCATCCCCGGCCTCCTCCGCTACAACCACCACATCGGTCGAGCCCATGGTAAGTCCCTGGTGCTCGCTCGCTAGCCGGATAGGTCCTTAGGTGCCCTGGTTCACCAGAACCGTCGCGCCACCGTCACGGATGGCCGTGCGTCGCCACAGCTTGCTCCAGCGTGTCCCGCCACCCCACATTGCTGCTTAGCGTAGGCATTTAGGCCGTAGTTGGAGGTCGGCCCGACCGATGGGCCTGTGTGAGCCTCTAGTGGCCGGCGTAGCCACCCAATGCCAATGCTCACCGCGCCGCTGTGCACGGGTTAGCCGAGGGTATGTGTGGGGAAATTAGAGGAAGGCCACGGGGTTAAGTGAAGAGGTCAGAGAGAGAAAGAATTAGTAAACGGATGGCGATGTAGTTTCGGAAAAGATCAGGGTCTCTTTTGCAAAAGAGCCGCGCCCGCGCGGGTTTCGCTCTTGGGCCGTGTTGATGGGCCGGCCGATGCGCGCGGTCTGCGCGTTTGTGGGCCACGAGGTTGGTTTTCTTTTTTCTTTTTCTTAGAAATAGGTAATAGCTTTCTATTTTAATTTTTGAGCTAGATTTGTATAATTAATACAAATTTGTATAGGTGTCCAAAAATTGTGAAACTAATTTTGTTATGTTTCTAAAATCATTGTCTACCTGATAGTGTAGTTAGTTCATACATATCCATATTGATACTAAAGGCTATTAAATCATTTGAAAGTGCTTAATATTATTAAGGTAATTATTATAGGAGATTCTTGTGTAGGAGGAGGTTCCGGAGCCGCCACTAACTGACTCAGCTGACACCGCGCCTGCCCAAGGCAAGCTCCGATGCATAACCCTTATTTTTGATAATCACCGTAAATATATGTGATGTGCATTTACATCATAGGAATTCTATGGAAACCACATGCATATATATATATATCCATCCTAAGAGTGCTACTAGTACAGGTTCGAGTAGCTGCTATGCTTAGGTTGTCGGTAGCGTGAGTAACCTACCGTTACTCACAATACGTGATTATTATTATTTTCATAATAAAAACGATGAAGAGAAAATGAAGATCGGGCAGGGATATGGCATGGGTTATTGGTGGGTGTAACAAGTTGTGTCCCACGACCACGGGGCTTAGCTTGGTTATACTGTTTTCTCTGTCCGTGTCGATTGAGGACCGTTCGTTGTTGTGGATGATAATCAGGCCACAGACTTATTATCCTGAGCACATACTTGCTTGTGGGAGCGGAAAGGCTCGTTGCGCTCTTGTCGTGGGTTCTGTTTCTTTTCGGACCGACTGATTGGAGGCGGAGAAAGGTGGAGGTCTAAGCACTTTGCTGAGACCGGGTCTCAACTGTGGGGGCTTGGAGTCCAAATTTGGATGGGGACCTGGACCCCTCGACAGGAGTGGAGTGGGTTGGTCTCATTTGTGCCTGGGGTACAAGCGAGGCGTGTGTTTCGGGGTACCCAACTGGGATACATTGGTTCATGAATCGCCGTTTCCGTGAGACGGTACGATTTGGCTATGGTCTAACACTGCAGTAAAAACTAGAAGATGAAAGATGGTGAAATGGTTCTGATGGCTCAACCCTTTCTGGAAAGTAAAAAATGTGCTTACCTAGAATGGTTAGCTAATTAAGTAATCATGACTGCTAATAAAACTGGACCCTAAAGACATACTTTTAGTAATGTTTTTTCGCAAACAAAAGAAAACAGCAGATCATATTGCCTATCATGTTCCTTGCGAGTCGGAAAACTATTCCCACTAGTCGAGTAAGTCTTGCGAGTACATTGTGTACTCAGGGTTTATTTTACCCTGTTGTAGGTGCAGCTTGAGGAATTAGCTCTTATGTGGAGGATTCTTCTGGTGGGCACAGATGGATCCGTGTATCGTTTTTGCTAGATGATTATTACATTTCCTCTGTTTAATTATCGCACTCTGAACTCTGGTATTGTAATAAATAATTTTTAAGACTCTAGATTGTATGAAATGGACTAAGTAGTGTAAGCTCGTACTCTTTATTGAATTCTGGATGTAAAACGTGGATTGTTTCGAGTTCTCCCTTGGTGGTGTGCTCGACGGAACTGTCCGGTATAGTCCACTTTCGGGGTGCTAAGTGTCTAGTGGAAGACAAGCTCCTCCGAAAGTGTGTTATTCCAGGCGGTTCTGCCACATAAGCTTCTTCACATGAGAGAAGGGGTCTTCTCATCCCCCGCACACCGATAGGATGACTCTCCACACTGAGAACGGAGGATTGCCGCATGGAACGCCACCGCGCCTTCATCAGAAGATCATGAAGACCTTAACACCTTAAGTGCTCCGGCTCACCAAGATATAAGGGTGCAACATCAACACAATCTCTCAAAGCTCTCAAGCTCTATGGTTTAAACCTCACAAAGATTAATTAGTGTCTATTCTAGCCTTGGATGTAATTTTGTATGTCTCTAGAGAGTGGATGGAGTGTGTAGAAACACTTCCTCTAACTTGTCTATGCTATATATATATATATATATATATATATATATATATATATATATATAGCCTCATCCCCTCAAAGAGCCAGCGGAAAAAAGCCTGACATTTTTTGCATGCGCTAGACGACCTGGCATCTTCAAAATAATATTCACCGTTGGGCCATACGGTACTACTAGCCGTTGAACTGTTAATTTTTTTCCAACCCGGAAGGTCTGTTGCAAACAATCCTTTCTTTCGTTGGATTGTTCAGTGTTTGCAATTTGCACTGGCCACTTCTTTGAGTAGCACCGGATGATCCGCGGCTTGTTTATTTCCTCTCACCAAATCATACAGTGCCCACTATCACACACTGTCACACAGTAGCTAAGCTTCAGGACTACGTCGGATGATCTGCTGGCTTTTAGCCTTCACGCTAGACCGTCCAATAAATACTCCAGGCTCCAGCACATACTACCGCATGGAATATTTTTCTGAGGCGCTTCTATTCAATTGTCCGCTGACTTTTTTTTGGGCTTAGTTGAACCGTTCATCCCGTTGGTTAGTACATTTTCTCTGCCCTGACTTTGGCTAGACTCCACTCGTGTTTGTTTGGTGTGCGTACGTAAATCCAAAGACTGCCGGATCATCCGACGTGTGCTTCTTTTGCACACTAGGTTCTTTTTGCCTTGCTACTTTTCTTGCATCGTATGACCTATTACAATATCTGTCTAGCGAGTCGTTCCTTGGAGCGGATGCGATGTGAGAAATACTCCTTCTTAGCTAAACAATAAAAATCCACATAGATTCTGGTAGGGCGCAGATAAGAATCACTTATCCATTCACACTGAGAGGTGAGAGCTAAAAATATATTCCTTGTTGTTTCCTATTCAATCCTCACAAAAAAACACTCCGGGATCAATTGTCCCATGCTCCCTCACCAGAATCAACTAGAATCACTCCAACGAAGAATCAAGGAGTTGGATCTAAGAATTAGGGGGGTGAAACTGTACCAAACACTAGGCTCTAAAATTTAGCATGGACCTGCTTGGAGTAGTTTCTTGCATCGAACATTTGAAGCAAAAAAAAAAAAAAAGAAAAAAGAAAAATTGAGCATCATTTGTGACATGGATGACATTTCAATCCCTTCATTCGAAACATCACTGCAAACAAAGTTCTCATCTTTGAGTTAAAAAGCTTCATAATAATTTAATTAAATTGATATTTTCGGTTGAAAGTTCTTATAAAAACTTCACTTATATAAAGTAAAAAATGAGAAAAAGTTTTTTCATTTATCGAAACAAGTACAGTATGTCACTAACTGAGATTTCCGTTCCGGATGTTAATTAATCAATCTTGCAAAGTACAAGGAACAGTTGCAGAAAGACACGAAACAATTCGACGAGAAGAAGAAGGGGCCAGTGCCCAGTGATGACAAATCTTGTTTGTTCAAAAGAAAAAAAAGTGATGACAAATATGCAGGACAACTCGCACAATGTACTGTGAAGAACTACATGGGCCGTCAATTTTAGTACTTAGACGACGGAGTGGAGCTGGCGATGGGTCCCGCCGCCGCCGGCGGCGGCCATGGCCTTGTTCTTGTTCTTGCGGCCTTCCAGGAACCACTGGAGCGACTTCTTCAGAGACAGGTCCGGCGTGGCGCCACAGTCGCCGTCCCCTCTCTTCGCCTCCTCTTCCACGGCCCTCTGCGCCACGCACATGATCGCTCTCGCCTGCTCCTCGGTGGTCTTCTCCGGCGCCGGCGTGCCCCCGCCCATGGTTGCCACCGCAACGCCCCTCTTCATGTTTGGTTCGGCCTTGATCGACCGACCGACCTCCCTGACGCCTCTGCAGTGCTCTTGATCGATCAGAGAGAAGCAAGAATGTGGTGGATCGGAATGGAAGAAATGCAAGGGATGAGGCGGTGGGAGAGATGGGAGAGCCGGCCGGCGTGCTCTTAAACCCGGCCTTCCCCTCCCGCTTGGCCGCTTGGGTTGGCACGCACGTGCGCACGTGCGCATTGCTCGATCTCTCCTATGTTTGGTGTGCTCTCGTATCGTATCTTCTTTTGCATGCATGGTTTATGGTTACCACACTTGCCACTTACCGGTTTTGGCAAGTCGCCAAGTCCTGTCCCTGTCAGCTCGGGGCCCACATACTCAAACCAGCAATTAGCTGGCCTGGGACTAGACTGCGTGCTGGCTGGCCAAATCACAAGTTAGAACGAGCATGAGGAGCACGTGGTGAAAAAGATTTAGGAGCGTGCGTGTCAGTGACTCAGGGTTAGTGGTGGCTGTGTATTAATTACACTAGATTTTGGTGATCGACATACTAGTGCTAGCTAGCTCGCTATTGCAAAGATTCTAGCAAGGACGTGCGCGCGCGCGCTGAAAAGGGATTTGAGATCGTGTGAGATATTATTGTTGCAATGCCTTTCAACTCTTTGATTTGGTACAAGTTGTTCTCGCCGATTTTATTAAATAGACATACTTTTAAAATATTTAATTTATATGTTATGAAGTTATATATATTTTTTAAAATAAATAGTCAAAGATACTAATGTTTGACTTAGAGCAAAGCTAATATGATATGTAAATAAGAACCGAGGGGTAGAAATTAGATGGGCTATAATTATTTTATTGTATACAAAGAGATAAACTATCATATAAATAGATAATATTGCTCGCTGACATGGACAAATAAATACACGTTGGTGGCTGATGTCACTTAATTCTCGTGGCTGTGTTGTATCTGGGGCTGTTCGTACGCTGTAGGCTGTTTGTGGGTGTTGAAGCTACCATGTGTCTGGGCCTTCCCTGAGGATGACCTGTTGGGCCTACGCATTGGATGGGCCTTTGTTTTGTTATGTGTATTTCAGCGGTCCTGCTCCAGCGGTCGGCATCTATACCGTATTCTTTCTTGTGTTTGATTTGAAGCCGCAGGATACTGTTTGCTTTTTATTTGTTTAGGAAATATGCCTGTGTGTTGCAGCTAGAGAGAAAAAAATCTTCTAGTCATTGAGATGTTATCTGGCATGACATTTATAGGTGTTTGATACATACGATGAGATTGTTAGATGCACTAAGGGGAGGGGAAAGTGCATGCCCTTGGATATTGGAGTCCCCATTATGCTTGGACATGCTGTTCTAACTCGTACGGACACGGAAGATGCTACATACTTTAATTCAAAGTCCTTGATTATCGTTTAGTGGTTTGATTTATTTGGTTAGTTATGTTAAACCACCGGCTAATGATCAAATAGGATCACTTGTGCATATAAACTTCAAAAGCATAACAATAATAACATGGCGATGAGATCGTGAATTGATAATAGATCAGCTGGCTGTGTTTCTTATGATGGAATATGTCCACCCAGATTTAAGTTCTCGACTTGACACGGGTACTCGCATTTTCCTAGATTTATTCTAGGATTTTAATGGCGCTATGCTTTCAGTGGTATGCGATGTCCCGTCGACAACGGGGCGCCTATGGTGACTTCGTGAATCTCGAGATTTGCCGGCTCGGTCCTTCGGAGGTGCTCATAGAGGTAGGGTTTACGCACGTGTGTTCATAGAGGATATTGTAGGTGTCTACGTTGTACGGTGTAATTCTAAAAAAAACAAGGTGACGAGATCTGTTCATCTAAGATCAAGGTTATAAGTTTAAATGTTCGATTCTCTATTTTTATATTAGAATTTCTATTTTGTTTTTATCATTTCCTTCTTTAGTGTTCTCTACTCCATTGAAACTTGTTAGGGAGGAAGGAGTAGGGTCGGGTAAGATGCGGGTAGAGCAATTGTGAAAGTGCATCTAGCCCTTTAGTAGGTTTTGGATGATTGAATGACAATACGATTAAAGATCTAACATATTTGCTAAATGTTGGACAGGAAATTATTTATCTCACATGTACTTGATTTAATTGTATAAAGCCAAAATAATGTGTTGTTGTATAAACAATCTAGTTCAAGCATAAGACAATAATACAAATGTATTTCATGTAAGGCTTACTTATTGCGGGATTTCTATGATTTATTATAAAGCAAGCACGTTGAGAATTAATTAATAAGACATGAGGGATTGCATAAGGAATGGTCTCATATTTGAAGCTTATTGCATTGAAAGACAACTATACAAATGAAAGAATGAATTATGAGCTTAATGGATGATTCAATACAAGGTGTGACTTGATGGCTTGAGATGGTGAAGATAGCAACGAAAGGATTCGAGGTACTAAGCAAAGGTGAAGGGCAAGCGACGGCTCGGTGACCGAGGAACCTAGCTAGGGTGAAAAAGAAAGTACTTGAATTTAGTTGAGTACCAATCAAACTATGATGGTCACATTGAGGTGAAAGATCAAATATATATTAGAGAAATTATTAGAAGCGACTTGATACATTTGACATTAATTCTCATCTCTTGAATGAAATCAGGTCACATGCTCAAGATGGCTATGCTCAAGAAGAAAATCAAAGTTGACATGTTGACACCCTCACTTGATAAAGATTGAGAGCTATGACATTCGGTTTGAAGGAAATCAACTCAAGAAGTTTAAATTTCATTTTTCATTTGATCATTGTAACACCCGAAAATTTGCTCTTTCTAAAATAAAGATTAGAATGATTTAATTATATATTTTTGTGCTCATAAAATATAGGAAATAATAATTTTTCATTAAAATAAAATTCATCATAGGGTTTAGAAACATGGTTGTGCATACATGCTGGTGCATTTGTATTTTTGTAATAGGTGGTTTGGATCATAAACTCAAAATGATTCAAATTTGGTTTTGAAATGGTTTTGAAATACAAGAAAAAGAAAAAAAAGGGAAACGCTCCCTCCTCCTCCTTCTAGCCCAGTCGGCCCGCTCTCGCTCTTCCGCTCTCCCCTCTCCTCATTAGAGTCGCGGCCCTGCGCCAGCTTTCCTCCCCGCGCGGCCCACCTTCTCCGCCGGTCTGCTCCCTCTCCCGCGCTGCCCATTCTCTCTTTTCCCCTCACCCTGCGCCCCGCCCCTTCCTGGGCCGGCCCAACCAAGCCGCGTCGCCACGCCTCCTCTCTCCCGTCTCTTTTCTTGCTGGCAAGTGGACCCCGCATGTCAGCACACCGCCTTCATCCTCCCCGCGACGTCACCGAGCCGGACTCCGCCTCCGCATCGGTGTCCGCCGCCGCCATGCCTCCGCACCTTGCCTTGCGCCCCACGTCGCTCCCCTGGCCTTAAATAGATTTCCTCTGATAGATTCAAAATATGCTTTCTTCTTTTGAAAACATAGTTTCTTCGGTTAGATCTAAAATATGGTTTCATCTATTGACATGTTTGCCACTAGTTTTCTTTAGGCCATAAAATCTCCGTTTTAACTCTGATTTGATCCGTTCAAGTTGCGCAAGATTCGTAATTGCGTAATCTACATGTTTATCTTACTGTTAAATATAATTTCAACTTTTGAAATTCGAGGTTAGATTTAATCTATTATTTTATTAAAAGAAATCTTGTTTAATTCATAACTTCTTCGTTATAGCTCCGATTAGAGTGCTTTTCGTGTCTGTGTGTTCGTAGTAACATGTAGAACATCTTTAAAACCTTTTCACTTGATGTTTCATATGTTTGGTGTACTGTTCTAATTTAGTTCTATTGTTGCTTCGTGTATGATTGCATGGATGTTTGTGTGGTGTTCTATAATCATGTCCAGTCGGTGAGCTATACGTGGTGAATCCAGAAGCAACCCTTTGAAGTTTTGGACTTGAAGAAGGATCTGAGTTTTAAGGTACGTATAGCATGGGATCTTCCTTGTTGTCCTATTCACTTTAATAATTTAATCATATGCATGTGTCTACCTTGGCTACCACTAAAGAATTCCTAGTACTTTGTTACCCTGTACCTTGATTCCTATGGGTTATTGCATTGGGTAGTATGATGCAAGTGCTCAACTGAAACCATGATCTTGTAACTTGACTAATGGTATATGCAATAAACATTAAAAGATGCTTTTTAGCAACATAGAACCAGAGGGCTAGAGCATTGTGCTGTTTTATGGTGCTTTAGATTCCTCTACCTAAGGACTTATCTGTAAGTGATCATCTGGGACTTATAGTACAACTATGAGGGCTACATGGCTCTGGCTTTAGCTCAGTATGAGGACCTTTTCTAGCTTGTTAGTGGTTACCTTTATTGGTGTAAGAATGGCTTGATAAATTGGGTATAGTGCGGCCTCTGTCCCCTTATGTATAGGCTACGCGTCATTGTGCCATCAGGAAGAGAGGCTCTACATCTGTTTGCCGAGTGAATCTAATGGCCCTAACTTGTTAGACGAACCTTTGAAAGGCTTTATAGTGAACCCTATCGACCTTCCTTGGTAGTGGTTTAAGAGGCTCGCGACCTCGGACGAAAGGGTAAATCACGACTCATAGTGAGAGTGTACAACCTCTATAGAGTGTAAAACTGGTATATCAGCAGTGCTCACGGTCACGAGCGGCCTTGGAACCCTTACGAAATAGATGATGAACATTAATGATACTGATGATACATATGCTCACTAATGATTATTGTTTATGCTATTCATTATTTATGTTTACCCGATCATGTGTTTATGTGGGCTTGTGAATAAACTTGTTGCTACTCAATTGCTAAAATCGTGACTCACTAAAAGCTAACCGCAGTAAACCAGTGTCAACCTTTTGAGCCTCATGAACTCCATGTTATATTTGTTGAGTATGACATGTACTTAAGCTTGTTTTACTTTTTAAATCTTTGGAAAAATCCCGGATGGGTACCAGATTGCTAGAGTTTAGAGGAATTAGGCTTGTGATCAACCAGTCAGTTGTCCCTGTGGAGTTCGAGTCTTCACCTGAAGATCGGAGTTGTCTTTCCGCTGTTTGCTGTCTAAGGTTATACCTCTTGTAATAATACGTTATATTAAGCATTGTCTTTCGATATTACCCTTATTTATAGCTATATGTGAGATTTGACTTTCTGGGCTTACATATGGTGCGTATCTGGTTTTGTTCTTAAAATTGGGTGCTACAATCATGAGTAAATAGGTATGTCATACTATTAGGAGGGATGCATCATATTGATAGATGTTATTCATAAGTGCTCAAGTCAACTCAAGTGATATTTTAGTGAGAGAGAGTCACTAGAGCTAACTCACCCTGCTATGGCTGAGCTGTCTGGTATGAGCTTGGTCAGAACAACTTCTTCGGTGCTCTCGAGTTTGGTTCGTCAGAAGTTCCGGTAAGAGTCGGGAGTTCCAGGAGTCAGAAGTCCCGACAAGCATCGGGAGTTCTGATGCCTCGCACGCCTTTTAACTCTCTAACTTGGGCGCTATGCAGGTCATATCGGACGAGTTCGGTATGCACCAACGACGGCTAGTTTTTGAGTGGGGGCTATATCTACCGCCAAGCCTCCACCTTTGGAGGCTGTTGATTCTGCTGGTTCCCATACATGTTTTTGAGCCTTGAGAACACTCTCTAACCCTCTATTAGTGAGTGTGTGATCCAATTTGCAAAATCCAATTTGTGGGTTGAGACAAATTCAAAATTGAGAGTAAGCCACCACTTGAGCA
The DNA here is from genome assembly GCA_904845875.1 of Miscanthus lutarioriparius. Taxonomy (NCBI): domain Eukaryota; kingdom Viridiplantae; phylum Streptophyta; class Magnoliopsida; order Poales; family Poaceae; genus Miscanthus; species Miscanthus lutarioriparius. The sequence goes on from CAJGYO010000334.1 coordinate 64,002, forward strand.
CTTATGCATATTGTCTATTGTGTGATTCGCATTTATTACTCTTGGACTCTTTGGTCCTAGACGGCTAGGCATCATCGGAGAGCAACCGAGAGGTTGTGGTGTGCCTCAGAAAGTTTATAACGGTCGATTCCACCGCCGTAAGGGAAGGAATCAACTAGTGGAAGGAGAAAAGGGAGTTGACAAAAACTATAGCAAGAGTTGACCTTCGTGGGTCCTCTAGAGCGGACCTTTGCTGGGTCACTCGTAGCCCCCTCAACATGAGGCCTCGGCGCAAGGCCTCGGGCGAATCGGAGAATTCTGCCGAGACCTTGCAGTAGTCTTTTTGGCTTTGGTTTTAGCGAGGCTTAAGCAATATTCTTGGATCTTGCTTAGGGTACCCCTTCTTGTGGTATCCGACAGTAGCCCCCGAGCCTCGGGAGGAGTGCGGGCACTCTCCTGAGGTTTTTGACGAGACTTGGTTCGCAACAGCTCCTGTCGGGATCGTGGTTTGTACTTGGTGGTTCTGGTGGGTGCGCGCGAGCGCACCCGCCGGGTGTTGCCCCCGAGGCCCTAGAGGAGTGGGTTTACTCCTTCTGTGGCTTTTTTCTCCATTGAGCAAGGGGTCTCATCGTGCTTGTAGGGCCCGTGAATGCGAGTTCGGGTCGCTGGGTCTCGGCAAACTTTGCAGGAAGAGCCCCCTAGCCTCTGCACAGAGCGAGAGGGCCGTCAGGTGCTCTCCTGGCTTTTTATACGCCTCTCACGCGTGAGGGTTTGTTTGCTGTGACCCCCTCGAGTGCGAGCCTAGGTCACGGGGCCTCAGCATATCTACAGGAAGAGCCCCCTAGCCTCTGCCCGGAGTAAGAGGGCCGTCAGGAGTTCCCCTGGCTTTTTGTGCGACCCTCGCGCAACCTTTTTGTTTCGGAAGGAGGGGTTTGTTTGCCGAGCCCCCTCGAGTGCGAACCTGGGTCGCTGGTCTCGGCAAAGTTGCAGGGAGAGCCCCTTAGCCTCTGCGGGGAGGTCCGTTAGGGGTTCCCCCTGGCTTTTCTATACGACCCTCGCGCTTCCTTTTCGTTCGGAAGGAGGGGTGGAATGTGCCAGGCTACCCTCGGTGGGTACGAGCAGTGACACTTTCGGTGAGCTGCTATTGAGTAAGTCCGAGTGGAGGCCCATGCCCCATTCGATAAGGGTCAGCTAGCGGTCTAGAGACGCACTTCAAAGGTACCAGAGGGCTTCTCTATTGGGTCCCAGGGCCGTTCGATTGGCCCCGAGGGCTCGGCGCCTCCCTACGGTGGGATCCCATTCGGAGAACTCCCCGCTGGTCTCAGACACGACTTAGGGCATCCCGAGCGATTGCTTGCTCGGGCTATGGCCATGTACGGGCTCACCCATAGTTGTCCCTGACTCTGTTGTCCTGGGGCGGCTGTCGAAACCGTCGGTGGTCCAGCCTTCGAACCCCTGGACCGTAACGGGCTCGGCGCCCTTTTTGTTGCTTTTTTCCGAATCTATGAGTGCGGGCCTGGGTGGCTTGTCCTTGTCTTGAGTGCAGAAGGAGCCCCCGAGCCTCCGCACGGAGCGAGAGGGCGGTCAGGGGGTTGTTTGCCGAGCCCATTCGTGTGCGAACCTGGGTCGCTAGGTCTCAGCAAACCTGCAGGAAGAGCCCCCTAGCCTCTGCACGGAGCGAGAGGGCCGTCGGGTGCTTTCCTGGCTTTTTATACGCCTCTCGCGCGTGAGGGTTTGTTTGCTAAGACCCCCTCGAGGGCGAGCCTAGGTCACGGGGCCTCGGCATATTTGCAGGAAGAGCTCCGTAGCCTCTGCCCAGAGAAAGAGAGTCGTCAAGAGTTCCCCTGGCTTTTTGTACGACCCTCGCGCAACCTTTTCGTTTAGAAGGAGGGGTTTGTTTGCTGAGACACCCTCGAGGGCGAGCCTGGGTCGTGGGGCCTCGGCATATTTGTAGGAATAGCTCCGTAGCCTCTGCCCAGAGCAAGAGGGCCGTCAGGAGTTCCCCTGGCTTTTTGTACGACCCTCGCGCAACCTTTTCATTCGGAAGGAGGGGTTTGTTTGCTGAAACCCCCTCGAGGGCGAGCCTAGGTCGCTGGGTCTCGGCAAGGTTTGTAGGGAGAGCTCCCGAGCCTCCGCACGGAGTGAGAAGGCGGTCAAGAGTTCCCCTGGCTTTTTATGCGACCCTCGCGCATCCTTTTCGCTCAGAAGGAAGGGTGGAATATGCCAGCCTACCCTCGGTGGGCGCGAGCGGTGACACTCCTAGTGAGCTGCTATTGGGTAAGTCCGAGTGGAGGCCCGTGCCCCATTCGATAAGGGTCAGCTAGCGGTCCAGAGACGCACTCCAAAGGTACCAGAGGGCTTTTCTATTAGGTCCCAGGGCCGTTCAATTGGCCCCGGGGGCTCGGCGCCTCCCTACGGTGGGATCCCATTCGGAGAACTCCCTGCTGGTCTCGGACATGACTTAGGGCATCCCAAGCGTTGCGTTTGCTTGGGTCTCGGCCATGTATGGGCTCACTCATAGTTGTCCCTAACTCTGCTGTCCTGGGGCGACTGTCGAAACCCTCAGGGGCCCAGCCTACAAACCCCTGGACCGTAACGGGCTCGGCGCCCGGTTCCTTCACCTGAAAGGAATAGGGTGGGGGGGATGTTTCCCCCATTGATTCGACAATGGCCGGTGCGCCTTTTTAGGTGATTTCCTGGGGGGCGGAACGACGTCTGTTGCTGCATCGGTCGGACGTGATGTGGCGTCAGTGGATGGGACGTAACTGTTCCCACGATTAATGAGGAAAAGGTGGGCGCGTGGGCAGTAGAATCGGATCTAGATTAATCGTGCCTGAACTCGAGGAAAACTTCCCTGATTTGTTACCTGTCCGCTTTTCGTCCTTACCGCATAAATCTGAACGGGGCTCGCTTCTTCCCTCCTTACTCTCCGTTGCTCGTCTGCTGCCAAGAACAGAGAGCACCGGGGAGAAGAAGGGAGAAGAGCGAGAGAGAGAGAGAGAGAGAGAGAGAGAGGGAGGGAGACTCACTGCTATAGTCAAGCCTTCCACCGCACTCATGGCCGGCGACATTGTTGTCATCGAGGCAGACCCTTGGGATCCGTCCGATGTGTCCGTGGAGATGCTGCAGTCTCTCGTCGACGATGGCCTTCTCCGCCCGATCACCGACCCCGATAGGCCGGAATGGATCGCTCCGCTCGGTGAGCCGGAGCCGAGGCCACCCGCGGGGTACGTCATGAGCTTCGTCTCTATCCACGAGCGTGGTCTTGGCGTGCCGGCGGACTGATTCATGCGGGCGCTCCCACATTACTACGGGGTGGAGCTACACAACTTCAACCCCAACTCCATCGCGCAGGCGGCTATTTTCATCGCCGTCTGCGAGGGGTATCTGGGGATTGCCCCCCATTGGGAGTTGTGGCTCCACCTCTTCCGAGCGGGCCATACCACCAAGCCGGCGGGTATGGTGGGTACGAGGAAGATGGTGAGGGCGGCATGATCGATTTCTCCAGTGCGCCAAGACCGGCAAAGACCTCTACATCTCCGCCCAACTTATGTCGTTCAATCGCCACTGGTACACCAGCTGGTTCTACCTCCGCAACGACGACGGTGGACTTCCCCCTTATACCGGATGAATCGTGGAGGACTGTCCGGAGAAGTGGAGGTATGGCATCCCGAGGGAGGAGCAGCCCAGGCTGCAGTCGCTCCTAGACAGGCTGGAGAAGCTGCGGAACCGCTGCCTTACGGCGGCCGTGGTCGTGGCGGCCTTCCATCGCCGGAGGGTGCCGCGCCCCGATGGCTGGCGGCGCCTGCTCGAAATGAGACCGGGTGAGCCAATCGAGGGCATTCGGATGTTCTGCCGCCGCCCTCTCCGGCGATGCGGTTCTCACGCCGGGTTAGGGAGGCGGTGGATGGGAAGATGAAGAGCGGTGGCTCGACCCACATTGTTTGCGCGCGCGTCGCGCTGGGTATCTCTCCCAGTAAGTCTCGCGCACAGAGTAGCCCCAAGGCCTCCTCGCTCCTCATCGCTTTTTCCGTTTGCTTACTCACGCTCGCCGCTCCCCGTAGGGGATGAGAGACGTGCGAGCCTCCCCGCCACCCGTACCCGAGGATGCAAGGCGGCGGGCGGCGAACCGAGCACATGCCGAGGCACAGAAGAAGAAGAAGGATGCCAGGGCAGCAAAGCGCGATAAGAAGATACTCGAGCGCGAAGCGCTAGAGAAACGTCGCCGGCGTCAAAAGCAGGATGGTCTCCCGGTGGAGTTGTCTCCGTCGCCGTCGCTATCAGAGAACTCTTCGGATGAAGACGGCGGGATCGGGGGGGCGAGGTCCCTCGACCACCTCCCGATGTCGGGAGAGCGGTTCGGGCGTCGGCGAGCAGCCCGACGCTTCTAGGGGGAGGAGGAGGTGGCGCCCCGGGGTCAGCGATCGCTTACCCCGTGTCCGAGACTGATACGCCCGAGCTACGGGCACTAGGGAAGCGTGTCGTTGGCCCGTTGGGCTCGACGATAGTGGTGGAGCAGGCGGCGGTGGAGGCGACGCAACTACCTCCGCAGAGGGTTGAGGGGGTGTCGGAGTCCGACGAGGGCATTTGGCGCCACGGGATACGGGTTGCGTGTCTCTGCCGCCACCGCCGTCGTTGCAGAGGAGAGTCGCGGTGCCGAAACGGCTACAACCCCGCTCGAGGTGAGTTCGCATTGTCCCCTGCTTGCTTTATGGTCATAAGCTGACCAAGTGGGTGTTCTGCCTTCAGTCGGAAGCGTTAGGTGGAGGTGCCAGCCTTGGGGCCGCGCAAGGCACTCAAAGTGAGCGCCGGTCCCCCTGCTCACCAGGTGGCGGAGGCGTAGACCGCCGTGCAGCCTGACGCGGCGCCGGCCGGGGCCGACCTGAAGAGGTTGGTCGTTCTAGAAGAGGCTCCCGGGGCGGTTACAGAGCAGACGAAGGAGGAAGGGCCTACGCCGCACGTTGTCGAGGCCCATGAGTCCGGTGGGGCCGGGGTGCCCCCAGTCGCCATGGCCGGGAGCAAAGCCTAGGCCCCTGGGACTTTCGAGGCCAAAATGGTTGAGACGAGTGCGGCGGCCCAGGATTCTGAGATGGAGGTGGAACATCCTTTGGTGCCGCCCCTGGACCAAGGCCTGCCGCCGTCGCAGGCGAGCGCCTGGGAGGTGGGAGTTCAGGCGACCTCTCCTACCGATACTTCCCGGGGGAAGGAGGCAGCAGATGTCGAGGCCGACAGCATCGCCGAGCAACTGGTTCTAGCTCCTAGCGAGGGGAACTCGGCCCTCGCGCGGGTACGACCCGAGCCCCGCGGGTGGAATCACTCGCGTGTATCGTGGCTGAGCCGGGACGACCCAGAGGGGGAGCCTCTATTTGCCCTCGAGGACGCGGTCGAGGGGGGGCGCTAGAGCTCCTTCGAGCAATATCGCCGGCTGGCGGTGTAGTCGCTGCGAATGGTGCTGTCCGTCATGGACGACGATCTGCCCGACGTCGCCCAGGTACGCGTCCTCCTTTCTCGTGCGGTGTCATTTTGTTCTGAGTCTTTTCGTGATGCATGACCCTTGTTCTACCTACCCAGGAGCTCGAGGCCCGGTCTCTCGGGAAGTCGTTGTTCCTTCATCAAGAGAGGGACGTCTGGGACCAACTTGGGCAGCAGAAGGACCTGCTCGCGAGCGCCAACGAGCTTCTATCGACTCGGAGCGCGGAGGTGGAGGACCTCCGCCTTCGCTATGCAGATATGAAAGTCGAGGCGGCCACGGTTCGGGAGCAGGCCGCTCCTTTGGTGGCGCGAGTCAAGGAGCTGGAAGAGGAGCTGACCCGGGTGGTCGGCGAGCGGGACGTCCTTCTTTCCCGGGTTGAAGAGGCGACGGTCTCTGCCAAGTCCGTTGCTGCATAGTTGGGTGAGACAAAGGGCGCCCTGGACGAGGCCCTCAAGGCGGTCGAGGCCTCTAGGGTCGATGCTTTGGCTTGGAAGGGGAAGTTCGAGGGTAAGTTCTGTTCCCTTTTATTTTGTTTATTTTTCTTGCGTTCGGTCCCCTAACTCTCTGGTGTGGTACATGGCTGGAGAAGGAGGCCTCTAAGGCGACCGAGGCGTCACGGGTCGAGGTCCAGCACTGGAGAGAGAAATCTGAGGGTAAGTCCCGTGGGCCTTTGCCCCTGTTTGACTTATTCTTCTCTCGTGCTGAACCTCATCCTGCTCATTTTGGCGTAGGGTTGGAGAAGGAGGTTTCCTGGGTGGCAGAAGCCTCTGTCGCCGTGCAGGTGACGCTCGAGGCCAAGATCGAGGAGCACGACGCGCTGCAGGCTGCCGCTCGTACCGTCTGCGAGGCTCTGGCTGTTGAGGGGGCTCAGTCAGGTAGCTCCCTCAGGAGCCGCCTGGCTGCGTTGAGTGGCCAAGTGCGGGAGCGACTTCGGGCGGCGTTGCATATAGGCGTCAAGCGTGCCTTGGCCATCGTCTCCTCGCACTACGCCATCAACCTCGAGGCCGTCAGTGAAGGTTACATTTTGCCTGATGATGACGAGGAGGCTGATGAGGAGGTCACCAAGCTGATGGAAGCGGCTGAGGTCCCTGGGACGGCGTTGGCCAGTCTATTTGAGGAAGAAGTGGTTCCCTCTGTGCCCATCGCCGATGTAGGAGATCCCGAGCCATTATCTGGGCCAAAGGGGCCATGTAAATGAATTAAGTTATTGTCATGTCGTGACATTTGTGGCCATCGAGGCCTTCGTGCGCACGCTTTTTTAATCGGTTTATATTATTTTTTCGAGTCTCTGTCCTCTGCCTTGTTTCTAGACAAGTCTCTGCAAACGATTTCCTTGAAACCTGAGCTGCCCCTCTGGCGGAAGGTGGTGAGGGAGTTGCCGTAGCCCAGAGGCGTAGGCAGTCTCGCGGCTCAGCCGGCCTTTTGCACTCGAGGCGCGCTTTTGGTCCTTAGATTTTTTACAATCGACCTGTCAGAGTACGCGAGAGAGTTTGGCGTGGGAATTTATTCAAAAAACGATTAAAAAATAGTGCATGGGACTTAGGGGGTTCCCCTGCTTCTAGCCCCCGAGGGAGGCTTGGTTCTGCAGAGGCAGAGCCGAGCCTCGCTCATAGCGTTATCGCAACGTCAATCTCGAAAATTAGAGCAACTAAAGAACGCTTCTTTAATATATTTCGAGAAAAAATGTATACAATGCTTGGAAGTTTAAGGGTAGAAACGACGTAGCTGTTCTATGTTCCAAGCATTGGTGAAGACTTCGCCCTTCTCATTGGCCAGCTTGTAGGTCCCGGGTCTCAGCACTCGGGCGACAATGTACGGCCCTTCCCATGGCGGGGTCAACTTGTGGCGGCCCTTGTTGCTCTGCCTCAGTCTTAGCACCAGATCGCCCACCTTCAGGTCTCGACTTCGAATGCGCCGGGCTTGATAGCATCGTAGGGCTTGCTGGTACTTGGCTGAGTGTAGCAGCGCAACGTCTCGGGCTTCCTCTAGTTGGTCGAGGGCGTCCTCACGGGTAGTGCGGTTGCTTTGCTCGTTGTAGGCCTGTAACCTCGGGGAACCGTACTCCAAGTCTGTTGGGAGGATGGCCTCGGCTCCATAGACCAGGAAGAATGGCATGAACCCCGTGGCTCGGCTTGGTGTATTCCTTAGGCTCCAGATGACCGACGGGAGTTCGATCAGCCATTTCTTGTCGAATTTCTTCAATCGGTTGTATATCCTTGGATTGAGGCCCTGAAGAATCATACCATTGGCATGTTCTACTTGGCCATTCGTCCTAGGGTGTCCTACGGCCGACCAGACCACGTGGATGTGGTGGTCGTCACAGAACGTCAGAAATTTATGTCCGGTGAATTGTGTCCCATTGTCGGTGATGATGGTGTTTGGAACTCCGAACCTATGGACGATGTCCGTGAAGAACAATACTGCTTGCTCGGATTTGATTTGAGTGATCGGTCGAGCCTCGATCCACTTGGAGAACTTGTCGATAGCTACCAACAAGTGGGTATAGCCCGGGGGGGCTTTTCAGAGGCCCAACCATGTCTAGTCCCCATACGGTGAACGGCCATGTGATGGGGATGGTTTGGAGGGCTTGGGCGGGAGGTGCGTCTGTCACAAGATAGTAATCGACATCCTCGCAGGAGGCGCATTTTAGCTTGGTGGCATCGGCAATCGCTCACCGCCAAGAGAACACTTGGCGAAAGCATTTCGATGAGCGTCCGAGGCGCAGCATGGTGCCCACAGGCTCCCGCGTGTAAGTCCCAAAGTAGGGCTTGGCCTTCCTTGGTGGTGATGCATCGTTGGAGAACGCTGGATGGACTTCGTCTGTATAACTCGCCGTTACTAATGACGTAAGTTTTGGCTCATCACGCAAGCCATTGGGCCTTGGTCCTGTCCATAGGAAGCACTCCTCGAACGAGGCGATCAAGGAGGGGGACCCGCCAGTCCGCCCCCTGGTCTTGGGGAGGCTCTGCATCGATTTCCATGGCCTCGGGCTCGGCCGCCGGGGTCTCAATAACAGAGGGGGCCTCGGGCCCTGTGGGTGGCTCAGCCGGTGGGCCCTCTTGTGTTGCCGAGGCATAGTCCACCGAGGGCTTGTGCAGGTCTCTGGCGAATATGTTCGGGGGGACCGAGGCCCGCGCCGATGCCATCTTTTGTTGCTTCGGTCATGGCCTCGTTGAACTTTCATGCAATGTGGTTGAGTTCGAGACCGTCAAATTTATCTTCAAGGTGACGTATCGGTTTTATAAAGACGCCTCCATTTTGGGGTCGTGACAATTCGAGTCCTTCATGACTTGGTCGACGACGAAATGTGAATCGCCTCATCACACGCCGAGACGCCGCAGACTCCAAGCTCGGCAGCCGATCTGCGCAGCCGTTGACGAGGGCTTCAGATTCGCTGCGTTGTTGGAGGCGCGAAGTAGAGCCGGATTGTGTAACGCACATGCGCCCGAGGGGGGAGATGAAAAGTAGGCCCGCACCGCCTCGGTCTTCATCGAGAGACCCACAAAGTACATGGTCCAAAGATTCGATTGAATTTTAGCGGTGGTAGGCTGGGTGTCGGTTCACTCACCACAAAATCAACTAAG